>OY740786.1:310425-603149 GCA_963514005.1 Raja brachyura
ACACAGAGGGGGTGGGGGCCTGGAACGCGCTGCCAGGGGTGGGGGTGGAGGCAGATACGACAGTGGTGTTTAAGAGGCGTTTAGACGGGCTCGTGGATGTGCAGGGAATGGAGGGATACGGATCACGTGCGGGCAGAAACTACGCATCATGTTGGGCACGGACATTGTGGGCCACAGGACAATAAACAAAACTGCAAATGAATGCAATAGAATAGAACAGAATGCCTTTTATTGTCAAACAGACGAGGTTTGAATGAAATTTCATTCCCGCAGTCATGAAAATATAGTCTGAATGATTCTGAAGAAGGGTCTCGACCTGACATGTCGCCCGTTCCTTCTCTCCAGAGATGCTGCCTGTCCCGCTGAGCTACTCCAGCATTTGTGTCTGTCTTGAGTTAATGCGGAGTTGGTTCTGTACCAGCTGCCTGTCCCGTCGAGATCACAGCTCCGTGACATAACTGGCGCACGCCAGCTCTCCAAACACAGACACCAGCTCTGGCTGGAGATTTATCTCTCGCCGTTAGTCCCAAGTCTTGCTCAAGGTCCCTTGCACCAACATCAACAACCTCTCTCTCTGTTTAAACACACTCTGCATTGCTGAACCTGCTGCCAAAGTGGATTCTCCATCAGCTCACCGCAATACACCAGCCCGCCCCCGCCCCCGCCGCTCGCCATTAACCCGTCTGCCTCCTTCTGCCTCTCCCCTACCCTGCCTCCCATCCTCAGCACCCTCTCACTCACCCCCCTCATCTCCATCACCCACGCCACACCCCGGGCAAGTCGACCCAGGTCTCCCTTGTTCTCACTCACCACCCTCACTCATGGAGTTGTGGACGCAGCCCGGACCATCACGCAAACCAACTCCCTTCAACTGACTCCATCTACACCTCACGCTGCCTCGGCAAGGCCGGCAGCATCATCAAGGACCAGTCTCACCCCCGGTCACTCCCTCTTCTCCCCTCTCCCATTGGGCAAGAGGTACAGAAGTGTGAAAACCAACGCACACACACCTCCAGATTCAGGGACAGTTTCTTCCCGGCTGTTATCAGGCAACTGAACCGTCCTCTCACCAACTAGAGAGCGGTCCTGACCTCCCATCTACATCATTGGAGACCCTCAGACTATCCTTGATCGGATTTTGCTGACTTTACCGTGCACTAAACGTGATTCCCTTCATCCTGTATCTGTACACTGTGGACGGCTCGATTGTAATCATGTATCGTCTTTCCGCTGACTGGTTAGCGCGCAACAGAAGCTTTTCACTGTACCTCGGTACACGGGACAATAAACTAAACTGAATTGAAGTGAACTGAACCTTACAAATGCAGATGTATCACATCCACTAAATGCACAGAGTCTCTTGCCCAGAGTAGGGGAATCGAGGACCAGAGGACACAGGTTCAAGGTGAAAGGGAAAAGATTTAATAGGAATCTGAGGGGTAACTTTTTTACACAAAGGGTGGTGAGTGTATGGAACGAGCTATCAGAGGAGGTATTCGAGGCTGGGACTATCCCAACATTTAAGAAACAGTTAGACAAGTAGACAATAGACAATAGGTGCAGGAGTAGGCCATTCGGCCCTTCGAGCCAGCACCGCCATTCAATGTGATCATGGCTGATCATCCCCAATCAGTACCCCGTTTCTGCCTTCTCTCCATAGCCCCTGACTCCGCTATCTTAAGATACGTGGATAGGACAGGTTTGGAGGGATATGGACCAAGTGCGGGCAGGTGGGACTAGTGTAGCTGGGGCATGTTGGCCGGTGTGGGCAGGTTGGGCCGAAGGGCCTGTTTCCACACAGTATCACTCTATGACTAGTGTAGCTGGGGCATGTTGGTCGGTGTGGGCAAGTTGGGGTGAAGGGCCTGTTTCCACACTGTATCATTCCACACAACCTCATCCTTTTCAACCCTGGCCACCATAATCACATGAAACCCCAGCAGATAATTCAAATGTGACGTGGCTTCCACAAGTCTACACCGGAGGGATCGAGGAGTTAAAGTACATCGCTCCCTGAAAGTTTGCATCACAGGTAGACAAGGTGGTCAAAAAGGCTCTGGGTACATTGGCCTTCATTAGTCAGGGCATTGAGTATAGAAGTTGGGATGGGACGTAAGACATTGGTGAGGCCACGGGGGTTACACAAAAGGCTGGAGAAACTCAGCTGGTGCAGCAGCATCTAAGGAGCGAAGGAGATAGGCGACGTTTCGGGTCGAGAACCTTCTTCAGACTGGTCAGGGATCAGGGAAACGAGAGATATAGACGGTGATGTGGAGAGATAAAGAACAGTGAGTGAAAGATATGCAAAAAAGTATCGATGATAAAGGAAACAGGCCATTGTAAGCTGTTTGTGGTGTGAAAATGAGAAGCTAGTGCGACTTGGGTGGAGGAGAGATAGAGAGAGGGAATGCCAGGGCCCAAGGGCTGAGGGAGAGGTGGGAAGGGGAGGAAGCAGCAAGGGCTAACAGAATTGAGAAAATTCAATGTTTAAGCCCAGAGGATGCAGAATATGAGGTGCTGTTCCTCCAACTTGCGGTGTTGCTCACTCTGGCCGTGAAGGAGGCCCAGGACCGAGAGGTCAGATACGGAATGGGAGGGGGAGTTGAAGTGCTGAGCCACCGGGAGGTCGGGTTGGTTATTGCGGACCGAGCGGAGGTGTTCGGCGAAACGATCGCCCAGCCTCCGCTTGGTCTCACCGATGTAGATCAGCTGGCATCTGGAGCAACGGATGCAGTAGATGAGGTTGGAGGAGGTGCAGGTGAACCTCTGTCGGACTTGGAAGGACTGCTTGGGTCCCTGAAAGGAGTGGATGGGGGAGGTGAAGGGACAAGTGTAGCATCTCTTGCGGTTGCAAGGGAAAGTGCCCGGGGAAGGGGTGGAGCGGGAGGGAAGGGAAGAATTGACAAGGGTGAGGCCACGCCTGGAGAGTTGTGGCCAGCTTTAGTAATGGTGCTGTTAAGGTGGAATTAGTTCACAGAAGATTAACGAGGATGTGTAGGAAGGAACTGCAGAGGCTGGTTTAAACTGAAGATAGACACAAAAAGCGGGAGTAACTCAGCGGGACAGGCAACATCTCTGGACCCGAAACGTCACCCATTCCTTCTCTCCAGAGATGTTACCTCAGCTTTCTCTGTCTATTTACGAGGATGTGATCTGTCTCTGTCTGTTGCACACTTCTCCATCTACACCTCACTCAGTTCATTCCTTACAGCACAGAAACAGGCCCTTCGGCCCAACTCGCCCATGCTGGCCAAGATGGCTCCCTGTGCTCGTCCCACCTGTGTGTGTTAGGCCCATATCCCTCTAGCCCTGTCCTATCCATGTACCTCTAGTGTCTTTATCCAAGTACCTGTCCATGTACCTATTCAAATGTAGTGATAGTCCCAGCCTCAACTACCTCCTCCGGCAGCTCGTTCCATACACCCGCCGCCCTCTGAGTGAAAAACGGTGCCCCTCAGGTTCCTATTAAATCTTTTCCCCTCTCACCCGGCCACTCCCTCTCCCATCGGGCAAGAAACATAGAAACATAGAAACATAGAAAATAGGTGCAGGAGTAGGCCATTCGGCCCTTCGAGCCTGCACCGCCATTCAATGTGATCATGGCTGATCATCCAACTCAGTATCCCGTACCTGCCTTCTCTCCATACCCCCTGATCCCTTTAGCCACAAGTGCCACATCTAACGCCCTCTTAAATATAGCCAATGAACTGGCCTCAACTACCTTCTGTGGCAGAGAATTCCAGAGACTCACCACTCTCTGTGTAAAGAATGTTTTCCTCATTTCGGTCCTAAAGGAATTCCCCCTTATCCTTAGACTGTGACCCCTTGTTCTGGACTCCCCCAACATCGGGAACAATCTTCCAGCATCTAGCTTGTCCAACCCCTTAAGAATTTTGTAGGTTTCTATAAGATCCCCCCTCAATCTTCTAAATTCCATCGAGTACAGAAGTGTGAAAACGCACGCACACACCTCCAGATTCAGGGACAGTTTCTTCCCGGCTGTTATCAGGCAACTGAACCGTCCTCTCACCAACTAGAGAGCGGTCCTGACCTCCCATCTACCTCATTGGAGACCCTGGGACTATCTTTAATCAGACTTTGATGGCTTTACCTTGCACTAAACATTATTCCCTTATCCTGTATCTGTAGACGGCTCGATTGTAATCATGTGTTGTCTTTCTGCTGGCTGGTAAGTATGTTAATTGGTTTCAGTAAAAATTGTAAATTGTACCTAGTGTGTGGAGGATAGTGTTAGTGTGCTGGGATCGATGGTTAGCATGGACCTAGTGGGCCGAAGGGCCTGTTTCCGCACTGTACCTCTAAACTAAACTACCTCTCTGTGAAGGGAGGAACTGCAGACGCCGGTTTAAACCGAAGATAGACACAAAGTGCTGGAGTAACTCAGCGGGACGGGCAGCATCTCTGGACAGAAGGAATGGGTGACGTTTCAGGACGAGACCCTTCTTCAGACTGTCTCTCTCAGCCTTCCTTGTCTACTCTTGTCCCACCCCAACCGTGACCCTGGGTGGCCCCTCTACCCTGGGACTGATCAGTGCTGAAGGAATTGAACATTTGTTCTTAATTATAATTTATTTAATTGAATGACTCAAACTATAATTGATCTTTTAATGTCATTTATCCATTTACTTCAGCTTACGGCATTGATCTATTTGTCATCGTGTGTTGAGATTCACACAGGAACAGCCCCTTTAAGGCCCTTCGGCCCACAATGTCTGTGCCAGACATGAAGCCAAGATAAACACATCTCCTCTAACTGCACGTTTAGAGATGTAGTGCGGAAACAGGCCCTTCGGCCCCTCCAGGCTGTGCCAGCCAGCGATCTCCCTAGACCTGTTACATCACACACACAAGCGACACTTTACACAATCCAATTAAACTAAAAAACCTGCGCGTCTTTGTAGTGTGGGAGGAATCCGGAGCACCCGGAGAAAACCCACGCAGTCATTGGGAGAACGCACAAACTCCGCACAGACAGCACCCGAGGTCAGGATCGAACCCCGGTCCCTGGCGCTGTGAGGCAGCAGCTCTACCCGCTGCGCCACCGTGCCGCCTGCATGTGATCCGTATCCCTCCATTCCCCGCATATCCACGTGCCCGTCTAAACGCCTCTTAAACACCACTGTCGTATCTGCCTCCACCCCCACCCCTGGCAGCGTGTTCCAGGCCCCCACCCCCCTCTGTGTAAAACACTTGCCCCGCACATCTCCTTTAAACTTTGCCCCTCTCACCTTAAAGCTGTGCCCTCTAGTCTGTGACATCCCCGCCCTGGGGAAAAGGCTGTGACTGTCTACCCTATCTACGCCTCTCATTATTTTATAAACTTCTATCAGGTCTCCCCTCAACCTCTGACGTTCCAGAGACAACAATCCCATTAACTGTTGAATTTCCCCTTCATTCTACCACTCAACGTGCATCACCTCACACTCCTGCTCACATTAAATTCCAGCTGCTGATCCTCCACGTATTTTTGTCGCTGATTTTAATTCCACTGTATTTTTTGAAAGCCTTCCTCATGCCTGATTGATTTTTGAGTCATAGATTGATACAGCATGGAAACAGGCCCTTCGGCCCAACTCGCCCACACTGGCCAACATGTCCCCGTTACACTAGTCATAGAGTGATACAGTGTGGAAACAGGCCCTTCAGCCCAACTTGCCCACACCGGCCAACATGCCCCAGCAACACTAGTCCCACCTGCCTGCATTTGGCCCATATCCCTCCAAACTTGTCCTATCCATGTACCTGTCTGACTGTTTCTTAAACGATGGGATAGTCCCAGCCTCAACTACCTCCTCTGGCAGCTTGTTCCATGCACCCATCACCCTCTGCGTGGAAAAGTTACCCCTCAGATTCAATCTTTTCCCCTTCACCTTGAACCCATGTCCTCTGGTCCTCGATTCCCCTACTCTGGACAAGAGACTCTGTGCATCTACCCGATCTATTCCTCTCATGATTTTATACACCTATAGAAAATCAGATTGAGAGGCTGAGATGCAATGAAATCCCTTGTGGGATTTGTATCTCCACCTGGTATTCCTATGACTGCCGGCTTTTCCCGCCTTGGAATTGGATCCGTTGGGAATAAAAGGACACAGAGTGCTGGAGTAACTCAGCGGGTCAGGCAGCATCTGTGGAGAACATGGATAGGTGACGTTTCACAGAGTGCTGGAGTAACTCAGCGGGTCAGGCAGCATCTGTGGGGAACATGGATAGGTGACGTTTCATGTTGTGACCCTTCACCACTGAGTAACCCACTGAGTTACTCCAGCACTTGGTGTGCTTTTGTGTAAAGCAGCATCTGCAATTCTTTGTGTCTGTGATGTGAATAATCTCCTGGTGGCGGTCAGTGACTGACCCACGACATCTCGGACAGGCCGGGCAAAGGAGTGGTCAGCTGCAGAATGGGGCAGGTCACAGTTGGGGGTGGGGGAGAATGAGATGGGAGAGCGTGCGGGGGGAGAGAGGGTGGGGTGGAGAGGGGGGGAAATAGTGATGGAGGGAGTGAGAGTCGGGGGGAAGGGGGAACATCTGTAACAGCTGGACAGTTGTGTCAACTGCAACCCAGCCCACAGGGTCAGGGGTGACCCGGGGAAGGGGGGTCAGTGAAGATCGCAGGGTGGACGGGGCTGGTCTGTGTGTGGATGGGGGGGGGAGTTAGGGAGGGGGCAGAGGGAATAAAGTGAGGGGGGGGTCAAGGGTTTTGCGGCAGGAGAGGGGGGGAGAGAGGGGATTCAAAGCCACAGGTTATCAGAGAGGCTGTTCCCAGGGCGGGGGGGGGGGGGGGGTGGGTGAGAGTGAGGGGGGGGAAGGGTGAGGGTGAGGGGGGCGCTGAGAGGGGGCGGTGAGGGGGACGGGGAGGGGGCGCTGAGAGGGGGGGGGGGTGAGGGTGAAGGAGGGGTGGGGGGGGGTTGCTCTGTGACCAGTCCCTGGGAGATGAGTGTGGGAGGGAGGCAGAGGGAGAGAATGGACGCGGGGAGAGGCTGGGGGTGGCACCCACATGGCGCCGGCACCCCAGGGTGACACCTCCCCCCCACCCCCCACCCACACTCTCTCCCCCCTCCCACTCCCCCCGTCCATTCTCTCCCTCTATCTCCCTCCCTCCCACACTCATCTGTTCTTTTCAAGAGAGAGTTACAGTGCAAATCCAGCTCTGGGGAGGAAGCAGGAACGGGGAACTGGTTGTGGATGATTGAATGACCGTGCTGGCTGGAGGGGCCGAATGGCCGACTCCTGCGCCTATTTTTCTGTGTGTCTCCCCCCGTCCCCTCTCTCCCCCTCTCTCCCTCTATCTCTCCCTATCTCTCCTTCTCTCCCCCCCTCTCTCCCTCTATCTCTCTCTCCCACACTCACCTCTTCTCCCCGACCTCCCCTCTCCTCTCCGCGATTCCTCGCACGACCCGTTGATGAGCAGCGACTGGTTCCCGCAGCCGCTGGGCATCAGGCGGCTGGTGTTGGCATCCATGGCCGGACACTCGGACACTCGGACCCCGGACACCCAGACCCTGTATCCCCGGCACCGGAGCCGCTCACACCCGCACCGAGCCTCCACCAACCCGGCTCCTGAACTGCAGTTACCGGGGAATGGGAGATAGAGACAGACAGACAGACAGACAGACACACCTCCGACCCTCCCCCCGAGCCGGACACCACCCCCAGACACAGACCCAGACACAACCCCACGCACAGACACACAGACAGACACAGACACACAGAAATACGCTGCCCTAGGCACAGACCCACAGACACGTACACACAGACACACACACAGACATACACACAGACACACAGACACACACACAGACACGTACACACAGACCCACAGACACACAGATAGACAGAGACCCCAGACACACAGACAGACACACTGACAGACAGACAGACACTGCCCCAGACATACAGACACACAGACCCACAGACATACAGACACACAGAAAGACACAGAGACACAGAGACACAGAGACACAGACAGACACAGACAGACACACAGACACACAGACACAGAGACACAGACAGACACACAGACAGACACACAGACCCAGACACTACAGGAGACTGAGACTTCTAGTGGTGAAACCATAAGAGGAATAGATGGGGTAGATGCACAGAGTCTTTTACCCAGAGTAGGTGAATCAAGGACCAGAGGACAGGGTTTAAGGTGAGAGGGAAATGATTTAATAGAAACCTGAGGGGTAGCTTTTCCACACAGAGGGTGGTGGATGTATGGAACGAGCTGCCAGAGGAGGTAGTTGATCCCAACATTTAATAGACATTTCGACAGGTACTTGAATAGAAACATAGAAACATAGAAAAATAGGTGCAGGAGTAGGCCATTCGGCCCTTCGAGCCTGCACCGCCATTCAATATGATCATGGCTGATCATCCAACTCAGTATCCCGTACCTGCCTTCTCTCCATACCCCCTGATCCCTTTAGCCACAAGTGCCGCATCTAACGCCCTCTTAAATATAGCCAATGAACTGGCCTCAACTACCTTCTGTGGCAGAGAATTCCAGAGACCCACCACTCTCTGTGTAAAGAATGTTTTCCTCATCTCGGTCCTAAAGGAATTCCCCCTTATCCTTAGACTGTGACCCCTTGTTCTGGACTCCCCCAACATCGGGAACAATCTTCCAGCATCTAGCTTGTCCAACCCCTTAAGCATTTTGTACGTTTCTATAAGGTCCCCCTCAATCTTCTAAATTCCAGCGAGTACAAGCCCAGTGCCGACAAACGCTCATCATTTGTTAACCCACTCGTCCTGGGATCATAGAAACATAGAAAATAGGTGCAGGAGTAGGCCATTCAGCCCTTCGATCCAGTCGAATCCAGTCTTTCCTCATATGAAAATCCTGACATCCCAGGAATCAGTCTGGTGAATCTTCTCTGTACCCCCTCTATGGCAAGAATGTCTTTCCTCAGATTTGGAGACCAAAACTGTACACAATACTCCAGGTGTGGCCTCACCAAAACCCTGCACAACTGCAGTAGAACCTCCCTGCTCCTATACTCAAATCCTTTCGATATGAATGCTAACATACCATTTGCTTTCTTCACTGCCTGCTGCACCTGCATGCCTACTTTCAATGACTGGTGTACCATGACACCCAGGTCTCGTTGCATCTCCCCTTTTCCTAATCTGCCACCATTCAGATAATAGTCTACCCTCATGTTTTTGCCACCAAAGTGGATAACCTCACATTTATCCACATTATACTGCATCTGCCATGCATCTGCCCATTCACTCAGCCTATCCAAATCACCCTGCAGCCTCCAAGCATCCTCCTCACACCTAACACTACCCCCCAGCTTGGTGTCATCCGCAAACATGGAGATGTTGCATTGAATTCCCTCGTCCTTATCATTAATATATATTGTAAATAGCTGGGGTCCCAGCACTGAGCCTTGTGGTACCCCACTAGTCACTGCCTGCCATTCTGAAAAGGACCCGTTTACTCCTACCCTTTGCCTCCTGTCTGCTAGCCAGTTCTCTATCCACATCAATACTGAACCCCCAATACCGTGTGCTTTAAGTTTGTATGCTAATCTCTTATGCGGGACATTGTCGAAAGCCTTCTGAAAGTCTAGATGTAACACATCCACTGGTTCTCCCTTATCCACTCTACTAGTTACATCCTCGAAAAATTCTCTCAGATTTGTCAGACATGATTTACCTTTTGTAAAGCCATGCTGACTTTGTCCAATGATTTCACAATAGGAAAGGTTTAATCAGGTTAATTCCCGGGATGGCGGGATTGTCATATGTTGATATAAGGAAACACTTTTTCTCACAGAGAGTTGTGAGTCTGTGGAATTCTCTGCCTCAGAGGGCGGTGGAGGCCAGTTCTATAGATACTTTCAAGAGAGAGCTAGATAGGGCTCTTAAAGATAGCGGAGTCAGGGGATATGGGGAGAAGGCAGGAACGGGGTACTGATTGGGGATGATCAGCCATGATCACATTGAATGGCGATGCTGGCTCGAGGGGCTGAATGGCCTACTCCTGCACCTATTGTCTACTGTTTAGAGCAAAGATAGACACAAAGTGCTGGAGTAACTCAGCGGGACAGGCAACATCTCTGGAGAAAAGGAATGGGTGACGTTTCAGGTCGAGACCCATCTTCAGGTTTCGACCCGAAACTGCACCCATTCCTTCTCTCCAGAGATGTAGAGGGCTAGAGTGCTGACATGGATAGAGAAGTGGTTGGCAGACAGGAAACAAAGAGTAGGGATTAACGGGTCCCTTTCAGAATGGCAGGCAGTGACTAGTGGGGTACCGCAAGGCTCGGTGCTGGGACCCCAGCTATTTACAATATACATCAATTGTTTGGATGAAGGGATTCAAAGTAACATTAGCAAATTTGCAGATGCCACAAAGCTGGGCGGCAGTGTGAACTGTGAGGAGGATGCTATGAGAATGCAGGGTGACTTGGACAGGTTGGGGGAGTGGGCAGATGCATGGCAGATGCAGTTTAATGCAGATAAATGTGAGGTTATCCACTTTGGTGGCAATGTTAATCCTGGCCAAATTGGAGAGATTAGGACTTTCAAATGGGGTAAAAGCTTCAGGGCTGCTGGGAGATTTGGTCAATTTGTGATTGGTCTCTGCAGAGCTGGGACAAGCTGCGGAGTGAGCGGTGCCAGTTGGTCTAGAGCCTAGATCCAAGCTGCAGGAACAGAATAAGAACATCTGCAGACCCTGTCAATTAGGCGCAAAATGCATAGAATGGATTGGATGGCTGCAAACCAAACATGCACTTTGTAAATAGTTGTAAATAATGTTGCAGAGTTCTACTTTGTCGAGTGTTGATTGGGTGAGGTGTTGAGCCTTGTCTGGGTTTCCTGCAGATCAGGGTAAATATTTCTAAGTTGGCTTCCTTGAGAAGTCCGGTTTGAATACAATGTATTAGCTGCTGAGTTATTGGGTTAGGGGAATGTCTGTTATGTATGGGGTTAATCGATATCTGTAATTGGATTGTTCAGAGACCACCGCCATGTGGTTCGGCCCCTAGAGGTCCCAGGACCTACAAAAGTTTACCTGCCACGAGTCAATCTTCTGAGCGAGCGTTTGGGACTGCGTGACCTTCTGGAGTGTCTGTGTCTGAGTGAGGCCTAGAGGGCTTGATCAGGCAGATACGGGGATCGAACCCGCGGTGGGACCGTACAGTAGTGGGAACTGTAATTGTGTTTTGTTAAAATAAAGAATAGTTGTTCAAGTGCTTGATTCAGTGATTTTTGACTGAAACTAGACTGGGGGAAGCTTAGAACAAGCAATTTACAGCAAAAACAGGAAGGCTGATTATTATCTAAATGGTGTCAAGTTGGGAAAAGGGGAAGTACAATGGGATCTGGTTGTCCTATATTTAAGAGGGAGTTAGATGTGGCCCTTGTGGCTAAGGGGATCAGAGGATATGGAGAGAAGGCAGGTACGGGATACTGAGTTGGATGATCAGCCATGATCATATTGAATGGCGGTGCAGGCTCGAAGGGCCGAATGGCCTACTCCTGCACCTAATTTCTGTCCATGTTTCTATGTCCTTGTACATCAGTCATTGAAAGTAAGCATGCAGGTACAGCAGGCGGTGAAGAAAGTGAATGGCATGTTGGCCTTCATAACAAGAGGAGTTGAGTATAGGAGCAAAGAGGTCCTTCTGCAGCTGTACAGGGCCCTAGTGAGACCACACCTGGAGTATTGTGTACAGTTTTGGTCCCCTAATTTGAGGAAGGACATTCTTGCTATTGAGGGAGTGCAGCGTAGGTTTACACGGTTAATTCCCGGGATGGCGGGACTGTCATATGCTGAAAGAATGAAGCAGCTGGGCTTGTACACTCTGGAGTTTAGAAGGATGAGAGGGGATCTCATTGAAACATATAAGATTGTTAAGGGTTTGGACACGCTAGAGACAGGAAACATGTTCCCGATGTTGGGGGAGTCCAGAACCAGGGGCCACAGTTTAAGAATAAGGGGTAAGCCATTTAGAACGGAGATGAGGAAACACTTTTTCACTCAGAGAGTTGTGAATCTGTGGAATTCTCTGCCTCAGAGGGCGGTGGAGGCCGGTTCTCTGGACACTTTCAAGCGAGAGCTAGATAGAGCCCTTAAAGATAGCGGAGTCAGGGGATATGGGGAGAAGGCAGGAACAGGGAACTGATTGGGGATGGTCAGCCATGATCACATTGAATGTCGGTGCTGGCTCGAAGGGCCGAATGGCCTACTCCTGCACCTATTGTCTATTGTCTTCATCAATAGGACGGTGGTTCAACATCAAAACAGCTTCAAATTCCTGGACGTGTGAGTAAGTAAGTAAATGTTAGTTATATAGCACGTTTAAATCAACTCGCGTTGAAAACAAAGTGCTTTTCATAGAAGAAATAATTAGCTTTCCGCACATCCATAGAAAAATGAATCTCTGAAGATCATCGATCATCGATCGATTCGGAGTGTATCTCTGAAGATCATGGATAACAAAACCACATCGATGTCTCCACTTCCTAGGAAAATTGAGGAGATTTGGGAATTGATTAAAACTCTCTTGAACGTCTGCAGGTGAGTGATGGAGAGCACAGTGACTGGTGGCCTCACGGCCTGGGTCAGGAACTGCAACGCCCAGGAATGAAGAGAATACAGAGAGTGGGGACACTGGCTGCTCCAGCACAGCACAGGTCATAAGTGATAGGCGCAGAATGAGGCCATTCGGCCCATCAAGTCTACTCCACCATTCAATCATGGCTGATCTATCTCTCCCTCCTAACCCCATTCTCCTGCCTTCTCCCCGTAACCCTCAACACCCGCACTAATCAAGAATCTATCTATCTCTGCGTTAAATATATCCACTGACTTGGCCTCCACAGCCGTCTGTGGCAAAGAAGTCCACAGATTCACCACCCTCTGACTAAAGAAATTCCTCCTCATCTCCTTCCTAAAGGAGCATCCTTTAATTCTGAGGCTGTGCCCTCTTGTCCTAGACTCTCCCACTGGTGGAAACATCCTCTCCACATCCACTCTATCCAGGCCTTTCACTATTCTGTATGTTTCAATGAGGTCCCCCCTCATCCTTCTAAACTCCAGCGAGTACAGGCCCGGTGCACGGGTACTGACCTCCCCACCATCGAAGGGATCTACAGGAGTCACTTCACTGCCTCAAAAAGGCAGCCGGCATCATCAGAGACCCACACCACCCTGGCCACACTCTCATCTCACTGCTACAATCGGGATGAAGGTACAGGAGCCTGAAAACCGTGGCCTCCAGGTTCAAGAACAGCTTCTTCCCGGCAACCACCAGGCTGGTGAACACAGCACAACACTGACTAGACTACAAACCCTTGTTTACTCTGGAGACCATTGTTGTGCACTAATATAATTTTATATTTGTAAATGTATTAAATGATCATTTCTTTGTTTATTATGTTAGTTATTGAGTATTGTGTCTAGGGTTCAGTTACGCTGCTGCAAGTAACAACTTCATCGATCTGTTACAGATGGCAATTCAACACTCGTAAGTGTTGGTGATGTGGGATTTCTCCGGGTGCTCCGGTTTCCTCCCACACCCCCAAGACGTGCGGGTTTGTTGGTTAATCGGCCCCTCTGTGAGTTGCCCCCTAAAGTGTAGGGAGTGGATGAGAAGGTGGGATAACATAGAACCAGTGTGAACGGATCGATGGGCCGAAGGGCCTGTTTACGCGCTGTATCTCGACAACCAAGCTCACGGTGGTGGTTGGGTGGTGGGGAGTTGGGGGGGGGGGGTGGGGTGTTAGGAGGGGGGAGAGGGAGGGGGGAATGGGGGTTATTTAGAGATAACATGATCAATATCAGACTGAGGGTCAGGGGAAGTCTATGTACCGTCCATATCTCTAGTTTCCCTCGCCCCTGACATCAGTCTGACGAAGGGTCTCGACCCGAAACGTCACCCATTCCTTCTCTCCAGAGATGCTGCCTGTCCCGCTGAGTTACTCCAGCATTTTGTGTCTACCTTCGGTGTAAACCAGCGTCTGCAGTTCCTCGCTACACGGGATCTCTATTCTGTTCCTGTGCCGAGTGCTGTCTGACATCACCAGATCTCACGCTGCAGGCTACTCGGCCCATCGTTCCTGTACTGGTTCAGGGTCAGAGGAACACAGCGACTCCCCCACCCCCACAAGCAAGCCCTTTCACTTCACATGCTGACCTCCCATATCAACACACATATAAAACTAGCATCAGCTAGAGAGCGGTCCTGACCTCCTATCTACCTCATTGGAGATCCTCGGACTATCTTTAATCGGACTCTCCTAGACTTTATGGTGCACAAAACATTATTTCCTTTATCTCGTATCTGCAAACTGTCAATGGCTTCATTGTAATCATAGACAGACAAAAATGCTGGAGAAACTCAGCGGTGAGGCAGCATCTATGGAGCGAAGGAATAGGTGACGTTTCGGGTCGAGACCCTTCTTCAGACTGACGTGGGGGTGCGGGGGGGGGTGGAGAAGAAAGGAAGAGGCGGAGACAGTGGGCTGTGGGAGAGCTGGGAAGGGGAGGGGAAGGAGGGAGAAAGCAGGGACTACCTGAAATTGGAGAAGTCAATGTTCACACCGCTGGGGTGTAAACTACCCAAGTGAAATATGAGGTGCTGCTCTTCCAATTTGCGGTGGGCCTCACGCTGGCCATGGAGGAGGCCCAGGACAGAAAGGTCAGATTGGGAATGGGAGAGGGAGTTGAAGTGCTGAGCCACCGGGAGATCAGGTTGGTTATTGTGAAGCGAGCGGAGGTGTTGGGCGAAGCGATCGCCAAGCCTGCGCTTGGTCTCACCGATGTAGAGCAGCTGACACCTGGAGCAGCGGATGCAGTAGATGAGGTTGGAGGAGGTGCAGGTGAACCTCTGCCTCACCT
The DNA here is from genome assembly GCA_963514005.1 of Raja brachyura. The sequence goes on from OY740786.1 coordinate 325,310, forward strand.
GGAAAGACTGTTTGGGTCCTTGGATGGAGTCAAGGGCGGAGGTAAAGAGACAAGTGTAGCATTTCCTGCGGTTGCAAGGGAAGGTGCCCGGGGAGGGGGTGGTTTGGGTGGGAAGGGACAAATTGACCAGGGAGTTATGGAGGGAGCGGTCTCTGTGGAAAGCAGACAGGGGCGGAGCTGGGAAAATGTGGCCAGTGATGGGATCCCGTTGGAGGTGGCGAAAATGTCGGAGGATTATGTGTTGTATGTGACGGCTGGTGGGGTGGAAGGTGAGGACAAGGGGGACTCTGCCCTAGTTACGAGTGGGGGGGATGGGGAGTTAGAGCAGAGCTACGGGGCATAGAGGAGGCCCTGGTGAGAGCCTCATCTATAGTCGAAGAGGGGAACCCCCGTTCCCTGAAGAATGAGGACATGTATTGTCTTTCAACTGACTGGTTAACACGCAAAAAAAAGCTTTTCACGTCGAACAATCTTTGTTCTCGGCGTACCAGGGCCCCACCCCCGACCTTTACCTCCGTTACATCGACGACTGCTTTGGTGTCACCTCCTGCACCCACACACAACTGACTGACTTCATCCATTTCACCACCAACTTCCATCCGGCACTCAAATACACCTGGACCATTTCCGACATTTCCCCACCATTCCTTGACCTCACCATCTCTATTGCAGGTGATACACTCCTGACTGACATCCACTACAAACCAACTGACTCCCACAGCTACCTGGACTACTCTTCCTCCCACCCTGCTTCCTGTAAGGACTCCATCCCCTATTCCCAATTCCTCCGTCTACGCCGCATCTGCTCCCAGGATGAGGTGTTCCACACCAGGTCATCGCAAATGTCCTCGTTCTTCAGAGAACGGGGTTTCCCCTCCCCCACTATAGATGAGGCTCGCACCAGGGTCTCCTCCATACCCCGCAACACTGCCCTCTCTCCCCATTCCCCCACTCACAACAAGGGCCGAGTCCCCCTGGTCCTCACCTTTCACCCCACCAGCCAGTGCATACATCAGATAGTCCTCCGCCAGTTTCGCCACCTCCAACGTGACCCCTCCACTCGCCACATCTTCCCATCTCCCCCCCTGTCTGCCTTCCGCAAAGACCGCTCCCTCCGCAACTCCCTCGTCAATTCTTCCCTTCCCTCCCGCTCCACTCCTTCCCCGGGCACTTTCCCTTGCAACCACAAGAGATGCTACACTTGTCCCTTCACCTCCCCCCCTCCACTCGTTTCAGGGACCCAAGCAGTCCTTCCAGGTCCGACAGAGGTTCACCTGCACCTCCTCCAACCTCATCTACTGCATCCGTTGCTCCAGATGCCAGCTGATCTATATCGGTGAGACCAAGCGGAGGCTGGGCGATCGTTTCGCCGAACACCTCCGCTCGGTCCGCAATAACCAAGCCGACCTCCCGGTGGCTCAGCACTTCAACTCCCCCTCCCATTCCGTATCCGACCTCTTGGTCCTGGGCCTCCTCCACGGCCAGAGTGAGCAACACCGCAAGTTGGAGGAACAGCACCTCATATTCCGCTTGAGGAGTCTGCATCCTCTGGGCTTAAACATTGAATTTTCTCAATTCTGTTAACCCAGACTGCCTCCTCCCCTTCCCACCTCTCCCTCAGCCCTCGGGCTCCTCCTCATTTTTCCTTTCTTCCCCCCACCCCCCCCCATCAGTCTGAAGAAGGGTCTCGGCCCGAAACGTTGCCTATCTCCTTCGCTCCTTAGATGCTGCTGGACTCGCTGAGTTTCTCCAGCATTTTGTGTAACCCTCGATTCTCCAGCATCTGCAGTTCCTTCTTTAACACAAAAGCTTTTCACTGTACCTCAGTACATGTGACCATGAACTAAACTCAAATACTTTGACAGGTACACAGATAGCAAAGGTTAGAGTGATATGGACCAAATGGACACATCTGTCCCGAGCTGTGACCCACATCTGCACATGGCTGTGGCCCACATCTATCCCCAGCTGTGACCCACATCTGCACACATCTGTCCCCAGGTGTGACCCACATCTGCCCCCAGCTGTGACCCACATCTGCCCCCAGCTGTGGCCCACATCTGTCCCCAGCTGTGACCCACATCTGTCCCCAGCTGTGACGCACATCTGCACGCATCTGCCCCCAGCTGTGACCCACATCTGCCCCCAGCTGTGACCCACATCTGTCCCCAGCTGTGACCCACATCTGCACACATCTGCCCCCAGCTGTGGCCCAACCAGGGTTAAAGGATCCCGTCTCCAGCATTGTCTACCTGTTTATAAAGCCAGGGTCACGGGCGGTATTAACCGTGTTATTTAACCCTGACACGTGTGTGCACCACTCACCCTGCTCTCACCTGAGTTCTCCTCCTATTCCATGGAGCGCAGGAGGATGAGGGGTTTTTATAGAGATGTTTAAAGTCCTGAAGGCAATAGGTCGCGTGAACGCACAGAGTCTCTTGCCCAGAGTAGGTGAATCGAGGACCAGAGGACATAGGTTCAAGATTGTGAAAGATTTAATAGGAATCTGAGGGGTAACTTTTTCACACAGAGGGTGGTGGGTGTATGGGACAAGCTGCCAGAGGAGGTAGTTGAGGCCGGGACTATAGCAGCATTTAAAAGACATTTGGACAGGGAAATGGATAGGACAGGTTTATGAAGACCCACTATCCCGCTCTCTCCCACACCCCTGTATCAATCCCACACTAATCCCACTGTCCTGCTGGGTTAGTTCTGGTCCCCAGGGTGAGTGTCAGTGGGCAGTGAGCATTTGGAATATTGCGAATACTTTTGGGCCCCGTATCTGAGGAAGGATGTGCCGGCTCTGGAGAGGGTCCAGAGGAGGTTTACAAGAATGATCCCAGGAATGAGTGGGTTAAGGGTCTTGATCCGAAACGTCACCCATTCCTTCGCTCCATAGATGCTGCCGCACCCGCTGGGTTTCTCCAGCATTTTTGTCCACCTTCGATCTTCCAGCATCTGCAGTTCCTTCTCAAACAATATGATGAGCGTTTGATGGCACTGGGTCTGTATGCGCTGGAGTTTAGAAGAATGGGGGGGGGGGCCTCACTGAAACTTACCGAATAGTGAAAGGCCTGGATAGAGTGGATGTGGAGAGGATGTTTCCACTAGTGGGAGAGTCCAGGACCAGAGGGCACAGCCTCGGAATTAAAGGACGTACCTTTAGGAAGGAGATGAGAAGAAATTTCTTTAGTCAGAGGGTGGTGAATCTGTGGAATTCTTTGCCACGGACGGCTGTGGAGGCCACAAGTCAGTGGATATATTTAAGGCAGAGGTAGATTCGTGATTGATACGTGTGTCAGGGGTTATGGGGAGAAGGCAGGAAAATACGAAACAATTTAACTTTATTCATCCCAGGAGGGAAATTGATCTGCCAATAGTCATAAAAACACAAGATACATGAAACATGAGTCAAATCTAAAGATAACGGAGTCAGGGGATATGGGGAGAAGGCAGGAACGGGGTACTGATTGGGGATGATCAGCCATGATCACAGTGAATGGCGGTGATGGCTCGAAGGGCCAAATGGCCTACTCCTGCACCTATTGTCTATTGACTAGAAGGTGGGGGGGGGGGGGGGGGGGAGTTGTACAGTTTGATAGCCACAGGGAGGAAGGATCTCCTGTGGCGTTCTGTGCTGCATCTTGGTGGGGTTAAAAGGGAGAGATAGATCAGCCATGATTGAACGGCAGAGCAGACGATGGGCCGAATGGCCTAATTCTGCTCCTATCACTGATGACCTTATGGGGTGTGGGTGAGGGGGGGGGGGGGGGGCAGTGGTCTGGGACTGACTGACCACAGGGATGGTGAGGAGAGTGGCCAAGCCTGCCACCTTGTGGCCGCTGCTGGCATGGGCCAGTGACTCTTGTTTGCATCTCGACTCTGGGGAGCGGTGAAAATAATATCGAGGTGCCGGCTATTGCTAACTCTCTCTCAATGTCCCAGCTGCAGACGCTGCTACAGATGCAGTGCGGCAGGTAGAGTTGCTGCCTCACAGCACCAGAGACCCGGGTTCCATCCCGACTGGGGGTGCTGCCTGTGCGGAGTTTGCAAGTTCTCGCTGTGACCCCGTGGGTTTCCTCCCACAATCCAAAGACGTGCGGGTTTGTAGGTTAATTGGATTCGTTAATATTGCAAATTGTCCCCAGTGTGTGTAGGGCAATGCTGGTGTACATCCAGTATCTGCAGCTCCTTGTCTGAAGGGTCTCGACCCATTCCTTCCCTCCACAGATGCTGCCTGTCTCGCTGAGTTACTCCAGCGTTCACTTTAATCCTTCCTACACGTCCCTTGTTTCTACCTCCTCTGGCAGCTCGTTCCATCCACCCGCCACCCTGTGTGAAAAACGTTGTGCTCCTTGTAGTCTAAGGCTGTGCCCTCTGGACCTAGACACTCGCACTGGTGGAAACATCCTCTGTCTTGGCCTTTCCATATTATTGACTGGGTCACCCTTCATGAGAAGGGCTTGGACAGAGTGGAATGAGTCAAATGTGAATGAATAAATGATGAATACGTTTATTGGTATTCACATACAAGGAATTTGCCTTGGTGCTCCGACCACAAGTGACATGACACAGTGACAGTTAGGAATGATACATAAAACATTAATAATAAAACATTACCAGATCAAAGGGAGGCTACAGATTTTTGGCTGTTTAGAGCAACTACTCGTGGATAAAAACTGTTTTTATGTCTGGCTGTGGCAGCTTTGACAGTCCGGAGTCGCCTTCCAGAGGGAAGTGATTCAAAGAGTTTGTGGCCAGGGTGAGAGGGGTCAGAGATGATCTTGCCCGCTCGCTTCCTGGCCCTTGCAGTGTACAGTTCATCAATGGAGGGAAGGTTGCAGCCAATAACCTTCTCTGCTGATCGGACGATTCGCTGCAGCCTCCGGGTGTCGTGCTTGGTGGCTGAGCCAAACCAGACCATGATGGAGAAGGTGAGGACAGACTCTACGATGGCCGTGTAGAATTGGACCGTCATTGCCTGTGGCAGATTGTGCTTCCTCAGCTGCCGCAGGAAGTACATCCTCTGTTGGGCCTTTTTGACTGTGGTCGATGGTGGCCCCCCACTTAAGGTCCTTGGAGATGATGGTTCCCAGGAACTTAAAAGACTCCACAGATGTGACTGTGGTGTTGTTGATGGTGAGTGGGGTGAGGGGAGAGTTTGAAATGTGTTCAAGAAAGCATCCATGATCAATATATTGAGGGCATTACTAGTCTGTAATAAATATATTGAGGTCCCTGAGGACTAGTAATCTGGAAACAATATATTGAGGACATACATTGTGTCTGTAACCAATATCTAGACACAAAATGCTGTCGTAACTCAGCGAGGCAGGCAGGGGCTCTGGAGAGACGTTTCGGGTCGAGACCCTTCTATATCAAAGGTAGACAAAAGTGCTGGAGAAACTCAGCGGGTGCAGCAGCATCTATGGAGCGAAGGATCTATGGGGCGAAGGAGATAGGCCCATTTCCTTTGCTCCATAGATCCTTCGCTCCATAGATGCTGCTGCACCCGCTGAGTTTCTCCAGCACTTTTGTCTACCTTCGATTTTCCAGCATCTGCAGTTCCTTCTTAAACACCCATCTATATCAAGGTCCCTACTAGAGAAGATATTACGTTAGACCAACTCGTATGGAACGAGGCAGAAGTGTCCACAGTGTCAGTGTGATGATCATTTTGGAACCAGTGGCCAGAGTTGTATTACACTTTATAAAATAGCTTTGGAGGAAAGGGCAGGCCCTCAAGTTAAGGTCCTCAGCTGGAGAGGGAGTGGGTTTAGAGGCTTGCAGAGGGGGATTGGAAGGGAATGTTCCGGCCCATGTCCAGTCAGTCTCAGGAGACGTGAGTCTCCGCTCATTCCAGGGAAGACAGCAATTGGAGGTGAAAGGAGACACCAGGAACTGCAGCTGCCGGGATCTGGAGCAAAGCACAAAGTGCTGGAGGAACTCAGCAGGTCAGGCAGCATCTGCGGAGGGAATGGACCCAGGATATTTTGAGTTGGGTTGCCCTTCTTCTTGAGTATGAATGAGGGTCCTGACTGGAAACGTCGTATGTCTGTCTGTCCATCCAATGTGGAGAGGGAGCTGGGTGGGGGAGGGGGTAAGGCTAGTTAGGGGAAGGACAAGAGATGGATGATGAGCGTAAAGTGTCTTGCCCAGAGTAGGGGAATGAAGAGGCAGAGGACACAGGTTTATAAACCCGGGGATGGCAACTCCGGACTGTCAAAGCTGCCACAGCCAGGCATTAAAGATTTCTTTCCCACGAGCAGTAGCTCTACTCAATAACCACTAATCTGTAGCCCCCTTTTGCTCTGGTATTTCATTTCATTTCATTCACACGTTTAAACTATAATGCTTTATTATTGTTTAATGTTTTGTGTCATTCTTAATTGTTCACTGTGTGTCGTGTTGTCACTTGCGGGCGGAGCACCAAGGCAAATTCCTTGTATGTGAACATACTCGGCCCATAAACATATTCATTCATTCAAAGTGAGAGTGGAAAGATTTAATAGGAACCCGAGAGACAACCTTTTCACACAGTAGGTGGCGGGTGTATGGAACGAGCTGTCGGAGGAAGCTGTCGAGGCAGGTGCGAAAACAACATTACAAATACACTTGGGCAGGTTCATGGATAGCAAACGTTTAGAGGGATATGGGCAAAATGGGACTAGCTTAGATGGAGAACACAAAGTGCTGGAGTCACTCAGCGGGTCAGGCAGCATCTGTGGAGAACATGGATAGGTGACCTTTCACACAGTGCTGGAGTCACTCAGCGGGTCAGGCAGCATCTGTGGGGAACATGGATAGGTGACGTTTCACAGAGTGCTGGAGTCACTCAGCGGGTCAGGCAGCATCTGTGGAGAACATGGATAGGTGACGTTTCACAGAGTGCTGGAGTAACTCAGCGGGTCAGGCAGCATCTGTGGGGAACATGGATAGGTGACGTTTCACAGAGTGCTGGAGTAACTCAGCGGGTCAGGCAGCATCTGTGGAGAACATGGATAGGTGACGTTTCGGGTTGGGACCTCCCTCAGACCATTATATCTTGGTTAGCATGGACCAATTTGGGCCAAAGGGCCCGTTTCCATCCATTAATCAAAAAACCTATGGTGTTGCTGTCCCAGTGGCAGCAAAGACTGTTGTTCCAGCTGGAAATGTTTCTCACTCCATGGATGCTGCCTGACCAGTGTAGTGTTTCTGTCTCAGACATGCCCTGCCAATGCACATTATACACGGCCCTCACCCCCGCCTGTGGCCACGGTGGGTGAGTGTGTGTCTTTGTGTGTCTGTCTCTCCCTCCATGTCTGTCTCTGTGTGTGTCTGAGAGTGTGTCTGTGTGTGTCTATCTGTGTGTGTATGTATGTGAGTGTGTGTGTGTGCACCTCTGTCTGTGCGTGTGCCGGCATCTGTGTGTGCAACCATGTTTGTGTGTCCACATGTGTGTGCATGTGTGGATGTATTTGTATGGGTGTGTTTGTGTCCACATGTGTGCGCCTGTCTGAGTGTGCACACCCATGTGTGTATGCGTGTCTGTGTATGTACACGTGCGTGTACACATGCATGTGTACATGTGTGTGTGCATGTGTACACGTGTGTGTATGTACATGTGTGTGAGTACACATGTGTATGTGTGTACACGTGTGTGTGCATACACGTGTGTGTTTCACTTACCGCTCTCCAGTGGTGGAGTCCGGGTGAGTTGTCGGTGCTTCAGCCGAGTGCGTGCGTGCGGTTTATAGTCGGAGAGAAGCTGAGTGAGGTACAGTGACACCTTCTCCCCTTCCCTGGATGAGTGGCCCCTCACCAGAGGGGGGTGGGGGTGGGGGTGGTGAGAAGACAAAGACAGGCAGCGTGCTGGAGGATTTACATTGGTTCAGTTTATTGCTTGCATGCACGCTGCGCTTCTACATCCTGGAAGATCTTTACACTTTCCTTTTGCTCAATTTTACAAACATTTCTCTCCTTAACAAACAGCGAGGGTGGTTGTGGTGGTGGGGGGGGGGGGGGGGGTACAGACTCCATTGCCAACCACTCCCCCCTCCATCATAGGGGCATTACCCCCAGCCCTTACCCCCTCCTCACCCCCCTCCCCTCCCCAAGGGGGCATGACCTTTGTCCACTCCCCCGTCCCCCCTCCCCGGGGATGAACAGGGGGTCGGGGGGGATATTCCTCACTGCGCCCCTAGGGCTGGCACTGGTGTGGGCACCGTTCCCCGAGTGGATAGGGGGCTGGGGGGGGTGGGGACACTGTGCACAAGCTGCAATGGATGGGGGATGGGGGGGGGGGGGGTGCCTCTCGATCTACAGGGACACCATGCTTCCCTGACATGCATTACACGTGTCTTTGGGTGAACACACACGGAACACGGGAGCTCGCGACACGCCTGCGCCCCAGGGCTGCCCACTGGACACTGCCCACTGGTCACTGCCTCACTGGTCACTAATTCACTGGATGCTCACTCACTGGACACTGGGCACTGGCCGGGACAGGGCGAAGGCATCAGTGATCCCACGGCACACGGGTAAACACGGGCATCAGTGTGGTGGGACACGGGCAAACACATGTGTGAAAATACCTGCCCCGCGTGTACCCGCTTAGACAGGCCCTGGACATCACAGTCTGTGTGTGAGACTCCCAGGGCAGGGACAACATATGTTAGATACACAGAGAGAGGTTCCCTCAATACTGACCCATCTCACACACACGCACATGCACACACACACTCGCACGCACATGCACACACAGACACGCACGCGCACAGACACAAGCAAGCACACGCACACACAGACAGACACACACAGGCAGACAGACACACACAGACACACGCAAGCACACACACACAGACACACACACACACTCACAAACTCTCCTAACAGAGTGAAGCTCCCTCTACTGTGCCATCCACTCTCCCCCCCGCAGTCAGTCCCAGAGTGAAGCGCCCCCCCCCTACAGACAGGGGAACCCTGTTTAAATTAGCTTAGAGACACAGCGTGGAAACAGGCCCTTCAGCCCACCGAGTCCGCACTGACCAGCGATCCCCGCACACCAACACCATCCTATACACACACACTAGGGACAATTTACAATTTTACCAAAGCCAATTAATCTACAAACCTGCACGTCTCTGAAGTGTAGGAAGAAACAGGGAGCACCCGGATAAACCCCAGGTGGTCACGGGGAGAACGTGCAAACTCCGTACAGACAGTATCCGTGGACAGGATGGAAGCCGGGTCTCCGGCAAGTCCACGTGATGGGGGCCTGTGCTCGCGGGTGGGGGGGGGGGGGGGGGGTCAGGTGAAGGGGGGGGGGGGGTTCGGGTGAGGGGGTTCAGGTGAGGGGGGGTCAGGTGAGGGGTGTGGGGGTCCGGGTGAGGGGGTTCAGGTGAGGGGTGTGGGGGTATGGGGTGAGGGGGGGTCAGGTGAGGGGGGGTTCGGGGGGTCGGGGTGAGGGGGGGGTCAGGTTAGGGGGGGTGAGGGGGGGTCAGGTGAGGGGTGTGGGGGTATGGGGTGGGGGGGTCAGGTGATGGGGGCAGGTGAGGGGGGTCAGGGGAGAGGGGTGGGGCGAGGGGGTCTGGAGAAGGGGGGGTGGGGAACGGGATGGAGGGGGGACGGCTGCTGGTGGGTGGCGGGGGGGGGGGGGCACCGTCTCTGGGCAGCTGGACGGAGCCGAGCTCACTGACCAGTGCAGCCGTCTGCCCACGGGGCAACATGCATGGCATGCATCAGTGAACCCACTGCACGCATGCACGCAAGCAAACACACACACGCACAATCTATCTTTAATCAGACTTTTCCTTGTACTAAACGTTATTCCCTATATCCTGTATCTGTACACTGTGGACGGATCGATTGTAATCATGTACTGTTTTTGCTGACTGGTTAGCACGCAACTAAAGCTTTTCACTGTACCTCGGTACACGTGATAATAATTAACTAAACAGACACACACGCATACAAGCATACATACGCACATGCACGCACGCACTCACTCCCAGAGCTGACCACTACCTCACAGCCGGCCTTGTCAGTGCTGACACCGCTCACTCCAGGCTGCATTGGCAATGGCCAAGCAGCCTGGAGCCGGCAGCCAGTCACGGTCACATCTGCCCACTGGGACCACAGCACGGTGGAGGTTCACCAGGGTGGTGCATCGGTGGAATTCTTTGCCACAGAAGGTTGTGGAGGCCACAAATCAGTGGATATTTTTAAGGCAGAGACAAATACATTCTTGATTAGTGTGGGTGTCACGGGTTATGGGGAGAAGGCAGGAGAATGGGGTTAGGAGGGGGAGATAGATCAGCCATGATTGAATGGTGGGGTAGACTCGATGGGCCGAATGGCCTAATTCTGCTGCTATTCCTTAAGGCCCAGGGCAGACAGTGGACCCCCCTCTCCCCACAACAAGGGTAACTCAGCCCCAGCTGAACCAAACCATGCATGCAGCAGGGAAGCGGGCAGGGACATGCAGGTTGACTGACCCACACCGCCAGGCCAATGGCCTCGGCTCCAGTGGTCAGGGACAAACACCAGTCACGTGTGAGGGAGGTGGCTATCAGTCTGGACGTGAGCCCCCCTCCCCCCCAGTGGACAAGGTCTGTGTGGACAGCTGAAACCTTGAATCTGAATCATCCTCTCACCAACTGGAGAGCAGTCTGTAACTACTATCCACCTCATTGGTGACCCTTGGACTATCCTTGATCGGAGATTGCCGGCTTTACTTGGCACTAAACGTTATTCCCTTTATCCTGTACCTGTACACTGTGGACGGCTCGATTGTAATCATGTATTGTCTTTCTGCTGACTGGTTAGCACGCAACAAAAGCTTTTCACTGTACCTCGGTACACGGGACAATAAACTAAACCAGTCTGAAGAAGGGCCTTGACCCGAAACATCGCCCATCCCTTCTCTCCAGAGATGCTGCCTGACCCACTGAGTTACTCCAGCATTTTTATGTCTAGCTTAAACTAAAGTAAAGGTAGACAAAAAGCTGGAGTAACTCAGCGTCTGTGGAGAAAAGGAATAGGTGAGTTCTCAGGTCGAGTCCCTTCTTCAGACTGAAACTAAATTTGTGCTGACCGCAGTGGAACAGACATTTACGTCCAAGCAGCCCGGTTATGGTAGAACGGTCAGAAATACACAACACAAGCTGAGAGGGGCAACGTTTAAAGGAGATGTGCGGGGCTGGGGGGCTGACTGCCTGGGGTGGGGGTGGGGCTTTTAGGTAGGCACATGCTTGTGCAGGGTATTGAGGGACATGGATCACGTGCAGGCTGAGTGGCACTCTACATGTCTGGCAATGATATTATGGGTCAAGCAGCCTGTCCCTGTGCTGCGCTGGGCTATGTGTATCAGTGTGGGGGCTGAGGGATACAGAGAGGAGCAGAGTTATGTGTGAGAGAGAGAGTTAGTGAGATTAACAATTAAGGTGTTAGCAGTGTGGGCAGTGAAGGTTAGAGGGGTTAGCAGTGTAGAGGAGTGGGTTAGTGAGGGCAGGAGTGAAGGGCAGCGAGGATTAGATGGGTTAGTAGTGTAGTGGAGAGGGTCAGTATTGACCAGGCTGAGGGTCACAGAGGGTGACACAAACTGCAGATACTGCCTGTCCAAAATGAACACACAACTGGTGAAACACTCAGGCAGCATCTGTGGAGAACATGGATAGGTGACGTTTCACAGAGTGCTGGAGTAACTCAGCGGGTCAGGCAGCATCTGTGGAGAACATGGATAGGTGACGTTTCACAGAGTGCTGGAGTAACTCAGCGGGTCAGGCAGCATCTGTGGAGAACATGGATAGGTGACGTTTCACAGAGTGCTGGAGTAACTCAGCGGGTCAGGCAGCATCTGTGGAGAACATGGATAGGTGACGTTTCACAGAGTGCTGGAGTAACTCAGCGGGTCAGGCAGCATCTGTGGAGCATGGTTCATGTTGAGGGGATTAGGGAGGTGGAGAGGAGAGGAGGATTAGAGGGGGAGATAGAGAGGGATGAAGTGTGTACACGAGCGAGTGTGATGAAGATTCACCGTGTTGGGTGAGAGGGTCGTGGCAGAGAGACGTTTTGTTGCGGAGTGAGATTAACACTGGAGAGAAAATGTTGGGGGAATACGTGGCATGGATGTTTACCGGCTGATGATTTATTTTGCGTTGGGCAGGGGGCTTGTTGGCGGGGGGGGGGGGGGGTGGGTGCGGTTGTGGCACTGGAGCTGTAGGCGAGGGTCACTGCGCAGGAAGCCACTTGAGCCCTTTCCCAAGTCTGGAACCAAGAGCAAGCTTCACAGTGAAGAGAGTTTGAGCGGGGTATAGCCCTGACCCACCCCCACAGGTCCCCCACCCTGGGGACAACAGGACTACCCACCCTGGGGACGACAGGACCACCCACCCTGGGGACGAAGTGACCACCCACACAGGGGACAAACTGACCACCCACACAGGGGACAAACTGACCACCCACCCTGGGGACAACAGGACCACCCACCCTGGGGACGAAGTGACCACCCACACAGGGGTCAAACTGACCACCCACCCTAGGGACAACAGGACCCCCACCCTGGGAACAAACTGACCACCCACCCTGGGGAGAAACAGGACCACCCACCCTGGGGACAAACTGACCACCCACCCTGGGGACAACAGGACCACCCACCCTGGGGACGAAGTGACCACCCACACAGGGGTCAAACTGACCACCCATCCTAGGGACAACAGGACCCCCACCCTGGGAACAAACTGACCACCCACCCTGGGGAGAAACAGGACCACCCACCTTGGGGACGACAGGACCACCCACACAGGGGACAAACTGACCACCCACCCTGGGGAGAAACAGGACCCCCTCTCTGGGGAGAATGACCCCCACTCTGGGGACAAACAGGACCCCCACCCTGGGGAGAATGACCCCCACCCTGGGGAGAATGACCCCCACCCTGGGGAGAATGGCCCCCACCCTGGGGAGAATGACCCCCACCCTGGGAAGAATGACCCCCACCCTGGGGTCAAACAGGACCCCCATCCTGGGGACAAAGGGGCAGACTCATCTGCCAGCCTCTGGCACAGGTCTGCTATACATTGCCAAACCCTAATCAAACCTCCCTCTGGGGATAGTTTTTATCATTTGTCACTATTATTATGGGGTCCGCCCTGTTTCGACTAATGCAATCGACTCGACGTGCACAAACGGAAGACCAAAGAGAACACGTCGTGCTACAACTTTAGGCTGTGCACGCCACACCACAGAAGGCTATTATTATTATTTTTTTGCTTTCGTGTTTTTTGCGGAAGCGTGGCGCGCGCATGCTGACCTGACACAAGGCGGGCGGCGGACGGGCGGACGGACAGACACCAGCTGGGGGGGGGGGGGCATGCAGCGCGAGAGAGGGAGGGGGGGGGGGGGGGGGGAACGGCTACCTCTAGCTGCTCCATCACCAAACAAGAAACACCAGTCTGTAAAATAAATAAGATTAAATAAAATCCACTCCCTGGGGACAAAGACTGCGGACAAGTGACTTGAGTGAAGGTGCGCGAGACGAGAGAGTCTGCCCCCTCACTGCGACAGTTCTGGTGCGTCTCCAGACCGCTCTAGTCTAGACGACTACTTGACCTTCTTCTTGAAGAGTTTGAAGCCGGCTTTTTTCTTGCCGGGGTTGGGCTCTGTGTCCTCGCCGGTCGAGGTGCTGTCCTCTTCCAGGGGGGATTTTTTGGTGGCCAGCTGCGGGATCTTGGTGGTCTTGGGCTGCGGTGGGCCGGTGCCGGTGCCGGTGGAGCCGGCGGCGGCAGCAGCTTCGGGCTCGGTGGAGGTGGGGCTGAGGGAACGGGATGATTCGGACGGGCTCATGGCCGATCCCTCGTTGCCGCGGTGGATCTCGCTCAGGCTGGCCGACTTCTCCAGGCCGCGGGCTGCGGGGGGCTTCCTGGCGGCGGGTGGGGTATCAGCCACGCTCTCCGAGTACATGCTGCTGAGAGAGTCACCCGCCTGGCTGCTGCCGTTGGGGGTGGGCGTGTTAGAGTCCGACGCCGTGCTGTGCGTGGGGGTCAGCTCCTCGGTCAGTTTCAGCAGGGAGCAGGGTCTGGAGGGCATCGAGCGGGGGCCGCAGCTGTGGGGGTGGGGGGAGGAGGCAGGCGGGCGAGGCAGCTCACCGCACGACTCCGGGTCCGAGTGGTTTAGTTCCCTACGGAGAGAGAAACAGCACCGGTCAGCAACGGCACCACACTTAGGGCACCGGTCAGCAACGGCACCACACTGCGGGCACCGGTCAGCAACGGCACCACACTGCGGGCACCGGTCAGCCCCGGCACCACACTGCGGGCACCGGTCAGCCCTGGCACCACCACACTGCGGCCACCGGTCAGCAACGGCACCACACTGCGGGCACCGGTCAGCCCTGGCACCACCACACTGCGGGCACCGGTCAGCAACGGCACCACACTGCGGGCACCGGTCAGCCCTGGCACAACCACACTGCGGGCACCGGTCAGCAACGGCACCACACTGCGGGCACCGGTCAGCCCCGGCACCACACTGCGGGCTCCGGTCAGCCCTGGCACCACCACACTGCGGGCACCGGTCAGCAACGGCACCACACTGCGGGCACCGGTCAGCCCTGGCACCACCACACTGCGGGCACCGGTCAGCAACGGCACCACACTGCGGGCACCGGTCAGCCCTGGCACAACCACACTGCGGGCACCGGTCAGCAACGGCACCACACTGCGGGCACCGGTCAGCCCCGGCACCACACTGCGGGCACCGGTCAGCCCCGGCACCACACTGCGGGCACCGGTCAGCCCCGGCACCACACTGCGGGCACCGGTCAGCCCCGGCACCACACTGCGGGCACCGGTCAGCAACGGCACCACCACACTGCGGGCACCGGTCAGCCCTGGTACCACCACACTGCGGGCACCGGTCAGCCCTGGCACCACACCATGCCAAACCGCGGGGCCGGTCAGCGTGGGCTGGTTCACACTGACCCGACCCTGTAGCTGGGCACTGAGCCATGCTGACCCACACTGACCCACTGCCTTGAGCTGACCGGTGCCAGCATTGACCTCGCTGGCCATTGCCGCGGATGTAGTAGCCATTCGCATTTTAAGAGACATTTTTATCTGTTCTGCATAATTTAAAGGCAGCGGGCGATGTCAGCGATCCTGGCCGCGTGGCCGGACCAGACAGGACGAGGCACTCACACTGCAGCAGCCAGCAGCCCCTGTAACGTCAGCAGCTCCCTGGTGTGTGTGTGTGTGGTGCGGGACCTCGAACCCACGGACTGCGACCCTGCGCCGGGCCAGACAGCAGCCAGACTGTGCCGTCTGGGACCCTGCGTCGGGCCAGACAGCAGCCAGACTGTGCCGTCTGGGACCCTGCGTCGGGCCAGACAGCAGCCAGACTGTGCCGTCTGCGACCCTGCGCCGGGCCAGACAGCAGCCAGACTGTGCCGTCTGGGACCCAGTGCCGGACCAGACAGCAGCCAGACTGTGCTGTCTGGGACCCAGCGCCGGGCCAGACAGCAGCCAGACTGCAGTCTGTGGCTGGGGATAGAATGGCCGAGCTAAGGCCAGCACAACCCCTCTGCCCAATCACGTGGCTTTGTTGGGACCACTCATCACAAGTCGCTCAGATGTTCCTGACGCACCAGAACTTTGGGAATCGACAGGAATGACTTTCCTGTGATTTCTCAGGAGCAGCTTCTTCCCCTCTGTTATCCGGCTTCTGAACGGCCCTTCCATAAACTAGGGTGCTGTCTGATTCACCTCCACCCCATTGCGGACATTGGACTTTGTCTGGGGAACTGATGCGCTACAATGCTGAGAACTATATTCTGCACTCTGTATCTTCCCCTTTGCTCCACCTGCTGTACTGGAGTTGGACTGGATTGCATTCATGAGTCTGTGGAATTCTTTGCCACAGAAGGCTGTGCAGGTCAAGTCAATGGATATTTTTAAGGCAGAGATAGATGGATTCTTGGGCAGAAGGCAGGACAATGGGGTTAGGAGGGAGAGATCGATCAGCCATGATTGAATGGCGGAGCAGACGATGGGCCGAATGGCCTAATTCTACTCCTATGATAGAAAGTAACTCAGCGAGTCAGGCAGCATCTGTGGAGAACATGGATAGGTGACGTTTCACAGAGTGCTGGAGTAACTCAGCGGGTCAGGCAGCATCTGTGGAGAACATGGATAGGTGACGTTTCACAGAGTGCTGGAGTAACTCAGCGGGTCAGGCAGCATCTGTGGAGAACATAGATAGGTGACATTTCGGAGTCAGTGGTGCCCGTGGTCTGTCCAGTGTGAAGAAGGGTCTGGACACAAAACAGCAGCCATTCCTTCTCTCCAGGGATGCTGCCTGACCCGCTGAGTCACTCCGGTCTATCTTCAGACTACTGAAGCTCACAAGTGATATGAGTAGAATTAGGCCATTCGGCCCATCAAGTCCACTCTGCCATTCAATCACAGCTGATCTCTGCATCCTAATCCCATTTTCCTGCCTTCTCCCCATAACCCTTGACACCCGTTCTAATTAAGAATTTGGCAATCAGTTCCACAGATTAACTACCCTCTGACTAAAGAAGTTCCTCCTCACCCCCTTGCTGTGAATCGGACCTATTGGCATTACCTGGTGCCTTGTTATACTGGTCAGGAGTGATTGATTCCTCATTGTCAGTCACTAATCACCGATAGACAGGAGTATTTGGTGCAGAAGCCGGTGGGCAGAGGGCTGAAGAGGCCGGCCGGCTGGCCGGAGCACTGGTGGGCAGCTGGCAGGAGTGGGCACTGGTCACTCTGGTGGGGGCAGGGTAGCACCTCTGTTTGACCACAGCTGAGGACATGCGGAGGAACGACTCACAGAGAAGTGAGATGGAAGCAGAGGAGAGGGGAAAAGGCACTAATGATGTCAATGAATTGTAAAAGCTGAAATGCAGCAAAAGCAAAACCACATGACAGGCAATGCAGCGCCAGCGGCATGATTCCCCACGTCCACTCACCGCTCCCAGCAACGCCTGGGGAACGCACACACACGCACACGGGGAACGCACACACACGCACACGGGGACATGGGGAACGCACACACACGCACACGGGGGCACGGGGAACGCACACACACGCACACGGGGACACGGGGAACGCACACACACGCACACGGGGGCACGGGGAACGCACACACGCACACGGGGGCACGGGGAACGCACACACACGCACACGGGGGCACGGGGAACGCACACACACGCACACGGGGGCATGGGGAACGCACACACACGCACACGGGGGCACGGGGAACGGACACACACGCACACGGGGGCACGGGGAACGCACACACACGGGGGCACGGGGAACGCACACACACGCACACGGGGGCACAGGGAACGCACACGGGGGCACGGGGAACGGACACACACGCACACAGGGGCACGGGGAACGGACACACACGCACACAGGGGCATGGGGAACGCACACACACGGACACGGGGGCACGGGGAACGCACACACACGCACACGGGGACATGGGGAACGCACACACACGCACACAGGGACACGGGGAACGCACACACACGCACACGGGGGCACGGGGAACACACGCACACGGGGAACGCACACGCACACGGGGGCACGGGGAACGCACACGGGGACATGGGGAACGCACACACACGGGGGCACGGGGACATGGGGAACGCACACGCACGCACACGGGGGCACGGGGAACGCACACACACGCACATGGGGGCACGGGGAACGCACACACACGCACACGGGGGCACGGGGACATGGGGAACGCACACACACGCACACGGGGGCACGGGGACATGGGGAACGCACACACAGGCACACGGGGGCACGGGGACATGGGGAACGCACACACACGCACACGGGGAACGCACACACATGCACACAGGGGCACGGGGAACGCACACACACGCACACGGGGGCACGGGGAACGCACACACACGCACACGGGGGCACGGGGAACGCACACACACGCAGGCACGGGGAACGGACACACACGCACACAGGGGCACGGGGAACGCACACACACGCACACGGGGGCACGGGGAACGCACACACACGCACACGGGGGCACGGGGAACGCACACACACGCACACAGGGGCACGGGGAACGCACACACACGCGCACGGGGGCACGGGGAACGCGCACGCACACGGGGAACGCACGCACACGGGGGCACGGGGAACGCACACACACGCACACGGGGGCACGGGGAACGCACACACGGGCACGGGGAACGGACACACACGCACACGGGGGCACGGGAAACGCACACACACGCACACAGGGGCACGGGGGACGGACACACGCGCACACGGGGGCACGGGGAACGGACACACACGCACACGGGGGCACGGGGAACGCACACACACGCACACGGGGGCACGGGGAACGCACACACACGCACACGGGGGCACGGGGAACGGACACACACGCACACGGGGGCACGGGGAACGCACACACACGCACGGGGAACGCACACACACGCACACAGGGGCACGGGGACATGGGGAACGCACACACACGGACACGGGGGCACGGGGAACGCACACACACGCACACGGGGACACGGGGAACGCACACACACGCACACAGGGACACGGGGAACGCACACACACACGCACACGCACACGGGGAACACACGCACACGGGGGCACGGGGAACGCACACGCACACACACGGGGGCACGGGGAACGCACACACACGCACACGGGGGCACGGGGACATGGGGAACGCACACACACAGGGGCACGGGGACATGGGGAGCGCACGCACACGGGGGCACGGGGAACGCACACACACGGGGGCACGGGGAACGCACACACACGCACACGGGGGCACGGGGAACGCACACACACGCACACGGGGGCACGGGGAACGCACACACACGCACACGGGGGCACGGGGAACGCACACACACGCACACGGGGGCATGGGGAACGCACACACACGCACAAGGGGGCACGGGGAACGCACACGGGGGCACGGGGAACGCACACACACGCACACGGGGGCACGGGGAACGCACACGCACGCACACGGGGGCACGGGGAACGCACGCACACGGGGGCACGGGGAACGCACACACACGCACACAGGGGCAGGGGGACATGGGGAACGCACACACACGCACACAGGGGCATGGGGACACGGGGAACGCACACACACGCACACAGGGGCACGGGGAACGCGCACACACGCACACGGGGGCACGGGGAACGCACACACACGCACACGGGGGCACGGGGAACGCACACACACGCACACGAGGACAGGCGGAACGCACACACACGCACACGGGGGCACGGGGAACGCACACACACGCACACGGGGGCACGGGGAACGCACACACACGGGGGCACGGGGAACGCACACACATGCACACAGGGGCACGGGGAACGCACACACACGCACACAGGGGCACGGGGAACGCACACACACGCACATGGGGGCACGGGGAACGCACACACACGCACACGAGGGCATGGGGAACGCACACACACACGCACACAGGGGCATGGGGAACGCACACACACGCACATGGGGGCACGGGGAACGCACACACACGCACACGGGGGCACGGGGACATGGGGAACGCACACACACGCACACGGGGGCACGGGGAACGGACACACACGCACACGGGGCACGGGGACATGGGGAACGCACACACACGCACACGGGGGCACGGGGAACGCACACACACGCACACAGCGGCACGGGGACATGGGGAATGCACACACACGCACACGGGGGCACGGGGAACGCACACACACGCACACAGGGGACATGGGGAACGCACACACACGCACACGGGGGCACGGGGAACGCACACACACGCACATGGGGGCACGGGGACATGGGGAATGCACACACACGCACACGGGGGCACGGGGACATGGGGAACGCACACACGCACACGGGGGCACGGGGACATGGGGAACGCACACACAGGCACACGGGGGCACGGGGACATGGGGAACGCACACACGCGGGGGCACGGGGAACGCGCACACACACGCACACGGGGGCACGGGGAATGCACACACACGCACACGGGGGCACGGGGAACGCACACACACGCACACGGGGGCACGGGGACATGGGGAACGCACGCACACGGGGGCACGGGGAACGCACACACACGCACACAGGGGCAGGGGGACATGGGGAACGCACACACACGCACACAGGGGCATGGGGACACGGGGAACGCACACACACGCACACAGGGGCACGGGGAACGCGCACACACGCACACGGGGGCACGGGGAACGCACACACACGCACACGGGGGCACGGGGAACGCACACACACGCACACGAGGACAGGCGGAACGCACACACACGCACACGGGGGCACGGGGAACGCACACACACGCACACGGGGGCACGGGGAACGCACACACACGGGGGCACGGGGAACGCACACACATGCACACAGGGGCACGGGGAACGCACACACACGCACACAGGGGCACGGGGAACGCACACACACGCACATGGGGGCACGGGGAACGCACACACACGCACACGAGGGCATGGGGAACGCACACACACACGCACACAGGGGCATGGGGAACGCACACACACGCACATGGGGGCACGGGGAACGCACACACACGCACACGGGGGCACGGGGACATGGGGAACGCACACACACGCACACGGGGGCACGGGGAACGGACACACACGCACACGGGGCACGGGGACATGGGGAACGCACACACACGCACACGGGGGCACGGGGAACGCACACACACGCACACAGCGGCACGGGGACATGGGGAATGCACACACACGCACACGGGGGCACGGGGAACGCACACACACGCACACAGGGGACATGGGGAACGCACACACACGCACACGGGGGCACGGGGAACGCACACACACGCACATGGGGGCACGGGGACATGGGGAATGCACACACACGCACACGGGGGCACGGGGACATGGGGAACGCACACACACGCACACGGGGGCACGGGGACATGGGGAACGCACACACAGGCACACGGGGGCACGGGGACATGGGGAACGCACACACGCGGGGGCACGGGGAACGCACACACACGCACACGGGGGCACGGGGAATGCACACACACGCACACGGGGGCACGGGGAACGCACACACACGCACACGGGGGCACGGGGACATGGGGAACGCACACACACGCACACGGTGGCACGGGGAACGCACACACACGCACACGGGGGCATGGGGAACGCACACACACGCACAAGGGGGCACGGGGAACGCACACGGGGGCACGGGGAACGCACACACACGCACACGGGGCACGGGGAACGCACACGCACGCACACGGGGGCACGGGGAACGCACACACACGCACACAGGGGCACGGGGAACGCACACACACGCAAGGGGACATGGGAAACGCACACACACGCACACAGGGGCATGGGGACATGGGGAACGCACACACACGCACACAGGGACACGGGGAACGCACACACACGCACACAGGGGCACGGGGACATGGGGAACGCACACACACGCGGGGGCACGGGGAACGCACACACAAGCACACGGGGGCACGGGGAACGCACACACACGGGGGCACGGGGAACGCACACACATGCACACAGGGGCACGGGGAACGCACACACACGCACACAGGGGCACGGGGACATGGGGAACGCACACACACGCACACGGGGGCATGGGGAATGCACGCACACGGGGGCATGGGGAACGCACACACACGCACACGGGGGCACGGGGAACGCACACACACGCACACGGGGGCACGGGGACATGGGGAACGCACACACACACACGCACACGGGGGCACGGGGAACGGACACACACGCACACGGGGCGCGGGGACATGGGGAACGCACACACACGCACATGTGGGCACAGGGAACGCACACACACGCACACAGGGGCACGGGGACATGGGGAATGCACACACACGGGGGCACGGGGAACGCACACACGGGACATGGGGAACGCACACACACGCACACGGGGGCACGGGGAACGCACACACACGCACATGGGGGCACGGGGACATGGGGAATGCACACACACGCACATGGGGGCACGGGGACATGGGGAATGCACACACACGCACACGGGGGCACGGGGACATGGGGAACGCACACACACGCACATGGAGACACGGGGAACGCACACACACGCACACGGGGACACGCGTACCCGTGTGCAGATACACACGTACAGCACTCGCTGAAATACACACACAGGCACACATGCAAGTACCCACAGGGTCAAGTGCACACAAATACACACACGTGCAGACACACACATACACAAAGGCTCACACAGACACACAGGGAGGCGTGCGCACACATACACACACACACGCAGATAGACAGACACAGATATAAACTGGTGCAGATAGACAGACTCTTGATCTGTACGGGTGCCAGAGGTTATGGGGAGAAGGCAGGAGAATGGGGTTAGGAGGGAGAGACAGATCAGCCATGAATAAATGGCGTAGACTTGATGGGCCGAATGGCCTAATTCTGCTCCTGTCACATGACCTCATGAGTGATGGTCGACGTGGAGTGAGTGGGCCAGTAATAATCTCATTGTTCCATTGTCTGTACGTGACAA
Source organism: Raja brachyura (assembly GCA_963514005.1). Next base: position 347,912 of record OY740786.1, read on the forward strand.
TTCTACTCTCTTCAAGCTTGAACAAGCACACGGTACAAACTCCACATGCTCAGAGGCATGACAACACACGCACGCACACACGTGTGGAGACACGCATTGGCACACCAGCATACACACGCAACACACACGCAGGCAGGCATGGATGCTGACTCACACACGTGCGCAGACAAGCACAGACGCACATGGGCGGGCACGCACGCTGACCCACACACATAGACAGATGCTCACACACACACACACAGACATGGATGCTGACACACACGGACACGCATGCTGACACACAGACACGCTCACACTGACACGCACGCATAGACATGGATGCTAACACTCACACGCACACGCTGGGGCACAGACACACCCGCACACGTTAACACACACACGTGCAGACACGCACACTGACACACGCACCCACACTGGGAATCTCGGCTGTGAGCGTGGGAGAGAGGGAGGGGGTGACAGGGGGGAGAGAGGGGGGAGAGAGGGGGGAGAGAAGGGGGAGAGAGGGGGGAGAGAGGGGGGAGAGAGGGGGGCAAGGAGGGGGGGAGAGGGGGGAGGAGGGGAAGGGGGGAAGGGGGGAAGGGGGGAAGGGGGGAAGGGGGGAAGGGGGGAGAGGGGGAGAGAGAGAGAGAGAGGGGGGAGGGAGAGAGAGAGAGAGGGGGAGGGAGAGAGAGAGAGAGCAAGCAGGAGACAGGCAGGCAGAAAGAATGAAAGGCGCCGTACCCGTAACTGAGAGTCCGTGGGCGGGTCCCGGCTGTGACGTCAGGAGGGGGGAGGTCGGCTATGGTTTCCAGCGAAGGGTAGTGGGAGAGGTGATGGAAGCAGTGAGAGTGGGTGCAGGAGGAGGATGCAGTGGGTCCAAACACGTCGGAACAGGGGCAGGAGTAGGAAAGGCTTCGCATACGGCGGAGAGATGCCCTGTTGCTCCACTGCAGTGATTCACAGCCCGGGCCAGCATTAAACCCTTCTACCAACCTCTGTGATGCTGCCGTGTGCTGGCCATCCACCTGGCGCTGCCGAACTGATGGGTGCGCGCTGAGAGAGGCTGCGGGCGAGAGAGAGAGAGAGAGAGAGAGAGAGTTACAGCCAGGGGAAGGTCACCCCGCAGCCACCCGCCCAGTGAGCAGCAGGGCCCGAGGGCTGGCCGGACTGACCACTGGGCAGCCGCAGTACACAGGGTAGGGAGCTGCCCGCTGACCACACACCCACACAGTGCTGGAGGAAGCTAGCGGCTCGGGGACAGCTTCTGTGGAAGCCACGGGGTCAACTCTTCCTGTCCACACCCTTCTTCAGCCAGCCCCTCCTCCTCTGCTGCCATTCCCACTGTCCGGCTGATATTCCCACTGACATTCCCACTGTCCGGCTCACATTCCCACTGACATTAGAAACATAGAAATATAGACAATAGATGCAGGAGGAGGCCATTCGGCTCTTCAAGCCAGCACCGCCATTCATTGTGATCATGGCTGGTCGTCCACTATCAATAACCCGTGCCTGCCTTCTCCCCATATCCCTCGACTCCACTAGCCCCTAGAGCTCTATCCAACTCTCTCTTAAATCCATCCAGTGATTTGGCCTCCACTGCCCTCTGTGGCAGGGAATTCCATAAATTCACAACTCTCTGGGTAAAAAAGTTTTTTCTCATTCTCACTGTCCGGCTCACATTCCCACTGCCATTCCCACTGTCTGGCTGAGATTCCCACTGTCTGGCTGAGATGCCCACTGTCTGACTGAAATTCCCACTGCCATTCCCATTGACTGGCTGAGATTCCCACTGCCATTCCCATTGACTGGCTGAGATTCCCACTGTCTGACTGAGATTCCCACTGCCATTTCCATTGACTGGCTGAGATTCCCACTGCCATTCCCACTGTCCGGCTCACATTGCCACTGCCATTCCCATTGACTGGCTGAGATTCCCACTGTCATTCCTACTGTCCGGCTCACATTCCCACTGCCATTCCCACTGTCTGGCTGAGATTCCCACTGACATTTCCATTGACTGGCTGAGATTCCCACTGCCATTCCCACTGTCCGGCTCACATTCCCACTGCCATTCCCATTAACTGGCTGAGATTCCCACTGCCATTCCCACTGTCCGGCTCACATTCCCACTGCCATTCCCATTAACTGGCTGAGATTCCCACTGCCATTCCCACTGTCCGGCTCACATTCCCACTGCCATTTCCATTGACTGGCTGAGATTCCCACTGTCATTCCCATTGACTGGCTGAGATTCCCACTGCCATTCCCACTGTCCGGCTCACATTCCCACTGCCATTCCCACTGTCTGGCTGAGATTCCCACTGTCATTCCCATTGACTGGCTGAGATTCCCACTGTCATTCCCATTGACTGGCTGAGATTCCCACTGCCATTCCCACTGTCCGGCTCACATTCCCACTGCCATTCCCACTGTCTGGCTGAGATTCCCACTGTCTGGCTGAGATTCCCACTGCCTTTCCCACTGTCTGGCTGAGATTCCCACTGCCATTCCCATTGACTGGCTGAGATTCCCACTGATTGGCTCACATTCCCTATGCTCTCCTGCTGTTCGACCAGTGTGAGGAAGAGTCCCGAGCTGAACAGTTGCGTGTCCATCCCCTTCCACAGAGGCTGGCGGCCCCGCTGGGTTTCTCCAGCACCATGCGGCTGATTCAGGGTGGGGGGGGCATAGCTGGCAGACGCCCCTCACCCACCCTGGCGACAGAGTCCAGGGTCATGATCCCTGCTCTGGGCAAGGCTGGCAATGCTGGCGGGAGCGGGGTGAAGGGGCCGCACGTCCCGGTGCCCATCCCTCCCACACACAACAAACCACAAGTGGCAGCAACAACAGGCAAGGATTAGACGTGGCCCCACTGCCAAAATACACCAGTCCTGGAGTAGCAGCTGTTAACCACAGGGGGGGGGTAGACCAGACAGTGGCACCTCCACCTCAGCTCAGCTCACGGGCTGGCCAAGGGTCACAGAGACGGGGGGGGGGGGGGGGGGGGGAGGGGGGGAGGGGGAGAGGGGGAGAGGGGGGGATGGAGAGAGGGGGGGAGGGGGGAGAGGGAGAGAAGGGGAGAGGGGAGGGGGGAGAGAGGGGGAGAGAGAGGGGGAGAGAGGGGGGGAGAGAGGGGGGGAGAGAGGGGGGGAGAGAGGGGGGAGAGAGGGGGGAGAGAGGGGGGAGAGAGGGGGGAGAGAGGGGGGGAGAGAGGGGGGGAGAGGGGGGGAGAGGGGGAGAGAGGGGGAGAGAGGGGGAGAGAGGGGGAGAGAGGGGGAGAGAAGGGGAGAGAAGGAGGGGGGGAGGGGGAGAGAGGGGGAGGGGGGGAGAGAGGGGGAGGGGGCGAGGGAGGGGGAGAGGGGGAGGGGGAGGGGGGGGGAGGGGGGTAAAGGGGGGGAGGGGGGGAGAGAGGGGGAGAGAAGGAGGGGGGGAGGGGGAGAGGGGGAGAGGGGGGGAGAGAGGGGGAGAGAGGGGGAGAGAGGGGGAGGGGGGGAGAGAGGGGGAGGGGGCGAGGGAGGGGGAGGGGGGGAGAGGGGGGGAGAGGGGGGAGGGGGGGGAGAGAGGGGGAGGGGGGGAGAGAGGGGGAGGGGGACAGGGGGGTGAGAGAGGGGGGAGAGGGGGATAGAGGGAGAGGGAGGGAGAGGGCGAGAGGGGGAGAGGGGGAGAGAGAGAGGGAATGGGAAAGGGAGGAAATAGGAAAGTGAGAGAGAAAGAAAATAGGAGAGAGGGAGAGAGGAGGGAGATGGACAGAGAATGGAGAGCATGGAGAGGAGAGAGGAAGCGGGGCGGTGGGAGGAGGGGTAGGGGTCTCCAGGAGGTGGGGTGAGAGTAGAGGAGAGAGGGGTGAGGCAGGAGGTGCTGAGGGAAGCTGAATAACCCAGAGCGGGGTGTGGGGGGGGGGGGGGAGTGGGGATTTAGTGTGCTGAGCGGTGGGGTTAGTCTGTGACCGGGAGACAGTGGTGGGACTTGCTGGGTGGTCAGTGACATGGAGGAAAGATGCTTTGTACCCGCTGTAGGCAGTGACCGAGGTCCCTGTACGGACCCTCCCCTCCCCCCTACACCCTCCCCAGCCCCACTGTACTGACCCTCCCTGCCCGGGACCACCCCCCCCAGACCCAGCTGTCCACCGCTCCCCTCCCCGGCCCACTGCTGTGTGCCCTCGTGTCCAAATAGCAACCAGGATGTAACAACAAGTGCCCTTACACCTCCCCTGGCTTGGTCCGTCTATCACAGTCTACCACACGTCTGACAGCTCACCCTCAGTGTCCTAAACTCCTGGCATGACACAGCCAGTGCATTAGCAGCAGCCTCTGCCCACACTCCAGCTCAAGCCCACCCCTCCTGTAGCGTGGTGGCCACAACTCCACACAATGCTCCAGCGTCTGGTAAAGCCTCATCGTGTCCCAGCCTGTGAAGGCAACAGACCCACGTGCCTCCTTGTCCACCTTCTTGTTGTGTAAGAAGGTTCACACAAAGTGATAAGAATCCAAAGTCCTTTATTAGCAACTCAGCAGAGGTGACTTCATCTCAGCATGCGTAGCTAGTCTGCGAGAGCGAGAGCGAGAGCGAGAGCGAGAGCTCTCGAACAAGCCTGTGAGCGGAGTGACACTAATCTAAACCTCCACCTGTGTCAGGGAACTGTCCACCTGAATCCCAACATCTCTCTGTTCATCGACATTCCTTGCTGAACTATCTTTACTGGGCATGTACTATCCCGATCTGACTTCCCAAAGTGTATTGGCTTGTCCTTGCCAGGACTAAACTGCACCTGCCCGCCGTTCCACCCCATCTCCACGCCGCTGTGGTCCTCCTCACCAACTCTCTCGTCAGGTGCAGGAGTAGGCCATTCAGCCCTTCAGGCCAGCAACGCCATTCAATGTGGTCATGGCTGATCATCCCCAATCAGTACCCCGTTACTGCCTTCTCCCCATATCTCCTGACTCCGCTATCTTTAAGAGCCCTATCCAGCCCTCTCTTGAAAGCATCCAGAGAACCGGCCTCCACCGCCCTCTGAGGCAGAGAATTCCACAGACTCACAACCCTCTAGGTGAAAAAGTGTTTCCTCGTCTCCGTTCTAAATGGCCGACCCCTTATTCTTAAACTGTGGCCCCTGGTTCTGGACTCCCCCAACATCAGGAACACGTTTCCTGCCTCTAGCCTGTCCAAGCCCTTAATAATCTTATATGTTTCAATGAGATAGCCTCTCATCCTTCTAAACTCTAGAGTGTACAAGCCCAGCCGCTCCATTATCTCAGCATATGACAGTCCCGCCATCCCGGGAATTAACCTTGTAAACCTACGCTGCACTCCCTCAATAGCGAGAATGTCCTTCCTCATATTAGGGGACCAAAACTACACACAATACTCCAGGTGTGGTCTCACTAGGGCCCTGTACAAATGCAGAGTTATTCTTAAACAGTGACGCCTATTGTCTATTGAATGACAAGGAGGAGAGTTAGGTAGAGCTGTTGGGGCCAGCAGAGCCTGGACCTGTGGTGTATTCCGTGAGCCAGTCCCGGGCAAGAAGAGCTAGTGTCTGCCCCATCTCTCCCTGTGCCCCTGGGCACTAGCTACAGCGGGTCAGGAAGCTCAGCATGCCCTGGTTTGGTGAGCAGGAGTGACGATTAGGGAACAAAAGGAAACATGTATGTATATATGTAATGCCAAACCCGTGGAGCTCCATGTCGACAGATTGTCGATGGGTGTCCGGGAGCGGTCACTGACTCTGTGATCCATTAACCATGCCATATCTGGTCCCAAACAATCCGTGGAAAAAACATGTTCACACAACAGTCATTAGTTTATGTGATAGGACCAGAATTAGGCCATTCGGCCCATCAAGTCTACTCCACCATTCAATCATGACTCACCTATCTCTCCCTCTCAACCCCATTCTCCTGCCTTCTCCCCATAACCCCTGACACCCGCACTGATCAAGAATCTGTCAATCTCTGCCTTAAAAATATCCACTGACTTGGCCTCTGTACGTTTCAATGAGGTCCCCCCTCATTCTTCTAAACTCCAGCGAGTACAGGCCCAGTGCCGACAAACGCTCATCATACGTCAACCCACTCATTGCTGGGATCATTCTTGTAAACCTCCTCTGGACCCTCTCCAGAGCCGGCACATGCCGTGCCAGTCAACCCAGCATGGCACGCTTGCCCTTAGACAAGCCACACGCAGTCACACAGCAGAGACTAGCTCAGTAACTTAGACAAAAATGCTGGACAAACTCAGCGGTGAGGCAGCATCTATGGAGAGAAGGAATAGGTGACGTTTCGGGTCGAGACCCTTCTTCAGACTGATGTGGGGGGGGGGGCAGGAAGAAGAAAGGAAGAGGCGGAGACAGTGGGCTGTGGGAGAGCTGGGTAGGGGAGGGGAAGGAGGGAGAAAGCAGGGACTACCTGAAATTGGAGAAGTCAATGTTCATACCGCTGGGGTGTAAACTACCCAAGCGAAATATGAGGTGCTGCTCCTCCAATTTACGGTGGGCCTCACTCTGGCCATGGAGGAGGCTCAGGACAGAAAGGTCGGATTGGGAATGGGAGGGGGAGTTGAAGTGCTGAGCCACCGGGAGATCAGGTTGGTTATTGCGGACCGAGCGGAGGTGTTGGGCGAAGTGATCGCCAAGCCTGCGCTTGGTCTCACCGATGTAGAGCAGCTGACACCTAGAGCAGCGGATGCAATAGATGAGGTTGGAGGAGGTGCAGGTGAACCTCTGCCTCACCTGGAAAGACTGAGCAGCCTCACCCGCTGAGTTTCTCCAGCATTTTTGTCTACCTTCGATTTTTCCAGCATCTGCAGTTCCTTCTCAAACAGCTCAGTAACTTGATCACTGGCCACAAGGACCAGAACTGAGACAGGCATCAATCTCATCATTTAATGTGTCAGTGAAACCAGAACATTATTGCTTCACCCACCCCAGTAATGACACTATCAACATAGCTCATTCTGATGGAGTCACATAGCATGGAAGCAAGCCCTTCAGCCCAACTCACCCCTGCTAACCAACATGCCCCATCTACACAATCCCAACTACCCGTGTTGGTCCCATATCCCTTTAAACATTACCTATCCATGTAGACAATAGACAATAGGTGCAGGAGTAGACCATTCGGCCCTTCGAGCCAGCACCGCCATTCAATGTGATCATGGCTGACCATCCACAATCAGTACCTCGTACCTGCCTTCTCCACATATCCCCTGACTCCGCTATGTTTAAGAGCCCTATCTAGCTCTCTCTTGAAAGTATCCAGAGAACCGGCCATGTACCTGTCCGAATGTCTTTGACATGTAGTTATATAGTGCCTGTGTCAATCATCTCCTCTGTCAACTCATTCCATATAACTACTTCAAGACCCTCAGAATTAAAAATCTGCCCCTCAGGTTCCAATTAAATCTTTCCCCTCTCACCTATAACCTACGCCCCCCAGTTCTTGAACCCGTACCCAGGTAAAAACAATGTGCATTCACCCAATCTATTCCTTTCATGATTTTACACACCTCTGTACGATCGCCCCTCATTCTCCTGCATCCAAGACCCAGCCTCTCCCTGTAGCTCAGGCCCTCGATTCCTGGCAACATCCTTGTAAATGTTTAGTTTCGTTTAGAGACTCAGCGCGGAAACAGGCCCTTCGGCCCGCAAAGTCCGTGCCGACCAGCGCTCCCCGCACATTAACCTACACACACTAGGGACAATTTGCATCTATACCAAGCCAATTAATTTGTGAACCTGTACGTCTTTGGAGTGAGGGAGCAAACCAACACGGTCACGGGGAGAACGTACAAACTCCACACAGACAGCACCCGTAGTCAGGATGAAAGCCGGGTCTCTGGCGCTGTGCGGGCGGCGGCAACTCTACCGCTGCGCCACCCAATTCTCTACATGCTTCCAGCCTAACGGCATCTTTAATGTCCTGGGACTGCGGGGATTGATTGGTGGAAATGGAGGAGAATGGTGACTTACATTGGAGGGTGACGGGGGTCACCAGCTCCTCCTCCATATCATCCAGGTCATCCGTGAGGATGAAGTGTGTGGGCGTGGATCTGGATTGTCCAAGCCAGCTTGGATCCATGTTCAGCACAGCGTGAAGCGCACTGATCCCAGGGTTGTTGACGATCTGGAACTTACACAGCATCTCCACTTGCTGCCAGCGGTGTAGGCGTTCCCGCAGAGCGGCCGTCACCTCACTCAGCGACTGTCTGCGATAGAGAGAGAGAGAGAGGTAGCTCACCATGGGGTCCAAATACCCCCACACAACGCACCCCCCCCCCCACACAGCGGTGTAGGCGTTCCCGCAGAGCGGCCGTCACCTCACTCAGTGACTGTCTGTGATAGAGAGAGAGACAGAGGGGCAGCTGGTCATGGGGTCCAAATACCCCCGCACAACGCACCCCCCCCCCCGCACCCCACACAGTGACTGTCTGTGATAGAGAGAGAGAGAGAGAGAGAGGCAGCTGGTCATGAGGTTCAAATACCCCCGCACCCCTCACACCCCCCCCCCCCCCACACAGAGCGGCCGTCACCTCACTCAGCGACTGTCTGTAATAGAGAGAGAGAGAGAGAGAGGCAGCTCACCATGGGGTCCAAATACCCCCGCACAACGCACCCCCCCCCCCGCACCCCACACAGTGCAGCCGTCACCTCACTCAGCGACTGTTTGTGATAGAGAGAGAGACAGAGAGAGGCAGCTCACCATGGGGTCCAAATACCCCCGCACAACGCACCCCCCCCCCCCCCCCGCACCCCACACAGCGGTGTAGGCGTTCCCGCAGAGCGGCCGTCACTTCACTCAGCGACTGTCTGTGATGGAGAGAGAGAGAGAGGGGCAGCTGGTCATGAGGTCCAAATACCCCCGCACCCCTCACACCCCCCCCCCCCCGCACCCCACACAGCGGTGTAGGCGTTCCCGCAGAGCGGCCGTCACCTCACTCAGTGACTGTCTGTGATAGAGAGAGAGACAGAGGGGCAGCTCACCATGGGGTCTAAATACCCCCGCACAACGCACCCCCCCCCCCACACAGCGGTGTAGGCGTTCCCGCTGAGCAGCCGTCACCTCACTCAGTGACTGTCTGTGATAGAGAGAGAGAGAGAGGCAGCTCACCATGGGGTCCAAATACCCCCGCACCCCTCACACCCCCCCCCCCCCACACATCACACACAGTGCAACTGTCACCTCACTCAGTGACTGTCTGTGATAGAAAGAGAGACAGAGAGAGGCAGCTCACTATGGGGTCTAAATACCCCCGCACAACGCACCCCCCCCCCACACATCACACACAGTGCAGCCGTCACCTCACTCAGTGACTGTCTGTGATACAGAGAGAGAGAGAGGCAGCTCACCATGGGGTCCAAATACCCCTGCACAACGCACCCCCCCCCCCCCGCACAGAGCAGCCGTCACTTCACTCTCCCACTAGTGGAAACATCCTCTCCACATCCACTCTATCCAGGCCTTTCACTATTTTGTACGTTTCAATGATGTTCCCCCCTCATTCTTCTAAACTCCAGCGAGTACAGGCCCAGTGCCTACAAACGCTCATCATAGGTTAACCCACTCATTCCTGGTGTCATTCTTGTAAACCTCCTCTGGACCCTCTCCAGAGCCAGCACATCCTTCCTCAGATACGGGGCACACAAGTGCCGCTTGAATTCTGTCCGGTGCTTACTTTGCGGCGAGGATTTTGTGATCGACATCATCCAGTGAGGAGCTGTGCGCTACGTGGAATGTCCCAAACAAGGTGTTCCTCTTCTTCTTGATCTTCTCTGCCTGTAGATGGGGAACGAGACAGAGGTGTTTTAGTATCACATGTCCAGAAACGCAACAATTCATTTAGTACTTGGAGCTGCACAACTGGTCTCTCAACACAACGGTAAACACCAACAAACTTCAGAATTTACATATATATACATATACATACATACATACATATATATATACACACACACACATATATCTATATATGTATAACACAAATAATAATAGTGCATGGACAATGCTCCCAAGTCTATGTAGCTCAGAGCCTATTTGGAGGATGTCTAAGGCCCCCTTCGGTCATGGCTGACCATGGGCGTCTCCAGGGTGCTATTCCCTATATGGAGGACGCCCGTGCGTGACTTTGTTTAACGTGGGGAGACTGGTGCACAGACAGCCACCCCACGTGGGGTCCTTGACAGATCTGGGTCAGGATCCAGTGGCATGGAGTCCAAGACGACCGGAGACCCTTTTCTGCCGCAGCCTTCATCCGCCTTCCCAGCCGTTGTGACGCTCCACTAAGGTCAGCCATCGTCCTCCGCCTGTTCCACCGTTGAGGTCTTGATTGGATCGCTCTCTGTCAGGGACCTCCCCCTCGACCTTACCGCCATGGGTGGCCCTATCAGGAGCATCGCTCCAGACGGCATCGCTCTCAGGATCTCAGGTCCACACAAGCTTCTCCACCACGACAAGGTGACAATCCACCGACATTGTAGTGTTAATAGTTTTCAGGCTCCTGTATCTTCTTCCCGACGGCAGTGGTGAGATGAGAGTGTGGCCAGGGTGGTGTGGGTCTCTAATGATGCTGGCTGCCTTTTTGAGGCAGCGACTCCTGTGGATCCCTTTGATGGTGGGGAGGTCAGTACCTGGGATGGACCTTCGATGGTGGGGATGTCAGTACCTGTGATGGACCTTCGATGGTGGGGAGGTCAGTACCTGTGATGGACCTTCGATGGTGGGGAGGTCAGTACTGGGATGGGCCTTCCATGGTGGGGATGTCAGTACCTGTGATGAACCTTCGATGGTGGGGAGGTCAGTACTGGGATGGGCCTTCGATGGTGGGGAGGTCAGTACTGGGATGGGCCTTCGATGGTGGGGAGGTCAGTACCTGTGATGAACCTTCGATGGTGGGGAGGTCAGTACTGGGATGGGCCTTCCATGGTGGGGAGGTCAGTACTGGGATGGGCCTTCGATGGTGGGGAGGTCAGTACTGGGATGGGCCTTCCATGGTGGGGAGGTCAGTACTGGGATGGGCCTTCGATGGTGGGGAGGTCAGTACTGGGATGGGCCTTCCATGGTGGGGAGGTCAGTACCTGTGATGAACCTTCGATGGTGGGGAGGTCAGTACTGGGATGGGCCTTCCATGGTGGGGAGGTCAGTACCTGTGATGGACCTTCCATGGTGGGGAGGTCAGTACTGGGATGGGCCTTCCATGGTGGGGAGGTCAGTACCTGTGATGGACCTTCCATGGTGGGGAGGTCAGTACTGGGATGGGCCTTCCATGGTGGGGAGGTCAGTACTGGGATGGGCCTTCCATGGTGGGGAGGTCAGTACTGGGATGGGCCTTCCATGGTGGGGAGGTCAGTACCTGGGATGGAGCGGGCAGTGTCCACCGCTCTCTGTCGCTTGCTTCGTTGATGGGCGTGTGAGTTTCTGAAGCAGGCCCGATGCAACCAGTCAATATGCTCTCTACCGTACACCTGTAGAAGTTTAGTGACCATTCATCAACATACTGAATCTCCTCAATCTTCAGAGGAAGTAGAGGCCTTGATGGTAAAACATTGAGATGGGGGACGAGAGATAAGGAGGGAGAGAAGTTGTATAAAATCCTTTATTAAACTCTGAGTATTCACAACATTCCCAACTGTAGAAAACATTTTATCGGGATGCATCACGCACGGTTTGGGAACAGCTCCATCCAAGACCGCAAGAAATTGCAACGAATTGTGGACGCAGCCCAGACCATCGCACAAACCAACCTCCCTTCCATTGACTCCATCTACACCTCACGCTGCCTCCGCAACATCATCACGGACCAGTCTCACCCCGGCCACTCCCTCTTCTCCCCTCTCCCATCAGACAAGAGGTACAGAAGTGTGAAAACCAACGCACACCTCCAGATTCAGGGACAGTTTCTTCCCGGCTGTTATCAGGCAACTGAACCATCCTACCACAACCAGAGAGCGGTGCTGAACTACTATCTACCTCATTGGTGACCCTTGGACTATTTTTGATGGGACTTTGCTGGCTTTACACTGAACGTTATCCCTTATCATGTATCTGTACACCGTGAATGGCTCGATTGTAATCATGTAGGCACAAAACGCTGGAGTACCTCAGCGGGACTGGCAGCTTCTGGAGAGAAGGAATGGGTGACGTTTCAGGTCGAGACCCTTCTTCAGACTCTAATCATGTAATTGTAATCCAATAATTGTAATCATGCATTGTCTTTCCACTGACTGGTCTGCACGCAACAAAAGCTATTCACTGTACCTCGGTACACGGGACAATAAACTACACTGGACTGATTTGTTTGTATGTTAATAAATAGTTATGGAGTTATTCTGGAGAAAAGGACCAGGTGACGTTTCAGGTCCGAACCGGAACATCTCCTATCCATGTTCTCCACAGATGCTGCCTGACCCGCTGAGTTACTCCAGCACTCTGTGAAACGTCACCTATCCATGTTCTCCACAGATGCTGCCTGACCCGCTGAGTTACTCCAGCACTCTGTGAAACGTCACCTATCCATGTTCTCCACAGATGCTGCCTGACCCGCTGAGTTACTCCAGCACTCTGTGAAACCGAACAGTGAAAGGCCTGGATAGAGTGGATGTGGAGAGGATGTTTCCATTAGTGGGAGAGTCTGGGACTACAGGATATAGCCTCAGAATTAAAGGATGTTCTTTTAGGAATAAGATGAGGAGGAATGATGAGGAGGAGAGCTCTTAGGGCAAGCGGAATCAAGGGATAAGGGGAGAAGGCAGGAACGGGGTACTGATTGTGATGCTATAATCACATTGAATGGCGGTGCTAGCTTGAAGGGCCGAATGGCCTACTCCTGCACCTATTGTCTATGTATCTATGAAATTCTTCAATCAGAAGGTGGTGAATCTGTGGAATTCTTTGCCACAGATGGCTGTGGAGGTCAAGTCAGTGGATATATTTAACGCAGATATAGATAGATTCTTGATCAGTACGGGTGTCAGAGGTTATGGGAGAAGGCAGGAGAATGGGTTAGGAGGGAGAGTTAGATCAGCCGTGATTGAATGATGTAGTAGACGATGGGCCGAATGGCCTAGTTGTGCTGCTATCATGTATGAGCATGAAGACTCACCCCTTCCTTGGCGATGTAGAGCTGCCGCTCGGCACTCTGCTTCTTGATGTTGTAGTACTGGACTTCCACCTCGTGTGTCAGCTGCAGCCACTTCTGCAGGCTGTCGGGCGGTGACCAACTGCCCCGTGACTCCAGCTCCTTCTCCGCCTTCTTCAGCGCCATGCGGACCTGAGCGACACAGCTCACTGTTTCATTTCCCAGCCTCTGTCTGTGTCGTGCTGCCCCACTCCCTGGTCCCAGCCCCCCCCCCCCCCACCTACCCTCCGCCACCCACCTACCCCACCCACGCACAGCACCCACCCCGCGCTGGGGGGAGCACAGCGGCTCCGGCAGCCTCCGTGGAGGGAGGGAGCAGATGGCCGCTCTTCCTCCAGCACTGTGTATCCCTCACGACTCCGCCATCTTGTGTGTGGTGTGTTCAAGACCGCTCCATGTCCATGCCCCCGACCCCGTCTCCGCCTCACCCCCACTCCCCTTGCCCAATTCCTATCACCCCTCTCCTCTCCTCCCCCATCGCCCCCCTCCCCTCTCCCTCCCCCCCATCCTCCCCCCCCATCGCCCCCTCCTCCCCCCCATCGCTCCCCTCCTCCCCCCCCCATCGCTCCCCTCCTCCCCCCCCATCCATCCTCCCCCCATCCTCTCCCCCCCTCCCCCCCATCGCCCCCCTCCTCCCCCCATCCTCCCCCCCATTGCCCCCCTCCTCGCCCCGCTCCCCCCCCATCACCCCTCTACTCATCTCTAGCCCCATCCACTCCACTCCTCTCCATTTCTCCCTCACCCTTCCTCCACCCCACCTCCTCCCCTCCCCCGCGCGCCTGCCTGCCCCATCTCCTGTCCCCCAGTGGTGGTCCCCTGGCTGTCCCCACCCCCCTCCCCAATGCCAGTCTCTGTCCCCCCCCCCCCCCCCACCCAGCCAGTACCTGGTCCTAGTGAAACGTACAACTCCCACCTGTTCCAACTCCTCCTCTGCGTATTTCTGCCGGCTCAGCTGGTTGACGGTGCCCTCCCGCAGCTCCCGCAGCCGCTGCGCCTCCTGCTTGGCCGCATTGATCTCGTCCCGCAGCTTCTGCTCCAGGTTCACCTTCTCCACCTCCACTGAGCGGTGCTCCTCCTGCGCCTTCAGCAGCCTGCCGGGGGGAGGGGGGAGGTGTCAGGGTGATACTGGGGTACAGCACATGGGGCACACTCACACTGACAGCCGCCGGGAGGGGCGTCAGTGGCAGCAACCGGGGGCAAGTCATGGCAGCACCGTTACACAGACTGTCCCCTCACTGGCAACTGCCGGTGGGAGAGAGAGTAGCAGGGGGCACCCACTGTGTCCCCTCTCACACTGACCGCAGCTGACCAGGGTGAGCGGCAGTGCCGCAACACCCTGGGGTGACAGGCTGTGGGTGGGGTGAGCACCCTGGGGTGCCAGGCTGTGGGTGGCGTGAGCACCCTGGGGTGCCAGGCTGTGGGTGGGGTGAGCACCCTGGGGTGCCAGGCCACGGGTGGCGTGAGCATCCTGGGGTGCCAGGCTGTGGGTGGGGTGAGCACCCTGGGGTGCCAGGCTGTGGGTGGGGTGAACACCCTGGGGTGCAAGGCCACGGATGGCGTGCGCACCCTGGGGTACCAGGCTGTGGGTGGTGTGAGCACCCTGGGGTGCCAGGCTGTGGGTGGCGTGAGCACCCTGGGGTGCCAGGCCACGGGTGGCGTGAGCACCCTGGGGTGCCAGGCTGTGGGTGGGTGGGCTCTCACCTCTCCTGCAGGTCGTGCAGGCTCTGCTCAGCCTTCTGCAGCCCCTCCAGGTCCTTCATCATCCGCTTCATGTGCTCCTTGGAGTAGCGGTTCTGGATGTAGGCAAACCAGCAGCCGCCCACACCAATCACAATGGACACCACCAGCATGAAGTCCTTCAGGTGGTTGTGGCGGGTCACTGCAACACACAGAGATAGATGGTCAGCACACGCGCACCAGAGGGGAGGGGACGGGGGGATGGAGGGAGGGTTGGGGGGGGCGGGAGGGAGGGGATGAAAAGGGCGGGAGGGGTGGGGAGGGGAGATAGCACAGCAGGCACTGCCCACCGTCAGCACCATCTCCACAGATAGCAGAGTCAGGGGATATGGGGAGAAGGCAGGAACGGGGTACTGATTGGGGATGATCAGCCATGATCACATTGAATGGCGGTACTGGCTCGAAGGGCCGAATGGCCTACTCCTGCACCTATTGTCTATTGGGAGAGGAGGGGAGGGGGGGAGGAGAGGGTAACGAGGATTTGTGGGGAGGAGGGGAGGGGAGGGGAGGATTGCAGACGGTAACATTGTACATGGAGATATATACTGAGTCTGCAGAGACAGGTGGAGCAGAGAGGATCAGACAGTCACCGGCAACTCCGACATCAATGCCGAACCAAGCCAGGATGAACGATGGCCAATTGGCTTGTGTAAATGATAAACTGTCCCGTGTGTGTGTGTGTGGTGTGTGTAGGATAGAGCTGGTGTAGAGGTGATCGCTGGTCGGTGTGGACTCCATTAGCCGTTTAGTTTAGATGATACAGTGCGGGAACAGGCCCTTCGGCCCAGCGAGTCCGTACTGACCAGTGATCCCCGTACACTAGCACTACCCTACACCGAATAGGGACAATTTACAATTTTACCAAAGCCAATTCACCCACAAACCTGCACGTCTTTGGAGTGTGGGAGGAAATCAAAGATATTGGAGAATATCACACAGGTGACGGGGTGAACGTACAAACTCCGTACAGACAGCACCCGTAGTCAGGATGGCGCTGTGAGGCAGCAACTCTACCGCTGCGCCACCGTGCCGCACTTAACATGGGTGACATTTATTTAACCTGTTCCTGTGGCTGGGATACACAGCAGGTTGGTACACCAGCCTCACCATGGCCCCTGCAATAGCCCCAGTATGGGGGCCGCACGGTGGCGCAGCGGGTAGAGCTGCTGCCTCACAGCGCCGGAGACCCGGGTTCCATCCCAACTACGGGCGCTGTCTGTACGGAGTTTGTACGTTCTCCCCGTGACCTGCGTGGGTTTTCTCCAAGATCATCGGTTTCCTCCCACATTAGAAACATAGAAAAATAGGTGCAGGAGTAGGCCATTCGGCCCTTCGAGCCTGCACCGCCATTCAATGTGATCATGGCTGATCATCCAACTCAGTATCCCGTACCTGCCTTCTCTCCATACCCCCTGATCCCTTTAGCCACAAGTGCCACATCTAACGCCCTCTTAAATATAGCCAATGAACTGGCCTCAACTACCTTCTGTGGCAGAGAATTCCAGAGACTCACCACTCTCTGTGTAAAGAATGTTTTCCTCATCTCGGTCCTAAAGGATTTCCCCCTTATCCTTAAGCTGTGACCCCTTGTCCTGGACCTCCCCAACATCGGGAACAATCTTCCAGCATCTAGCCTGTCCAACCCCTTAAGAATTTTGTAAGTTTCTATAAGATCCCCCCTCAATCTTCTAAATTCCAGCGAGTACAAGCCGAGTCTATCCAATCTTTCCTCATATGAAAGTCCTGACATCCCAGGACATTACATGACGTGCAGGTTTGTAGGTTAATTGGCTTGGTGTAAATCTATAAATGTGTGTGTAGGATAGTGCTAGTGTGCGGGGATCGCTGGTCGATGCGGACTCGATGGGCCGAAGGGCCTGTTTCCGTGCTATATCTCTAAACTAAACTGAATGACCATTGTTCATCATCGTTGCTTCATTGCATCGATCTTTCATTCATTTGTTCAACATCTCTCTACGTCACAGTCTATATCGCTCGTTGCCCTCTCCCCGGACTCTCAGTCCGAAGAAGGGCCTCGACCCCAAACGTCACCCATTCCTTCTCTCCAGAGTTGCTGCCTGTCCCTCTGAGTTACTCCGGCATTTTGTGCCTGTCTGTAACCAAACCTGCAGCAGCAGTGTCCACGGTGGTAGGGTGCGGACACCGAGACGATGTGGGGACGGTGGTCACGGTGGGGCTGGTGTGGGACGGTGGTCACGGTGGGGCTGGTGCCCGGTGTGGGTACGGTGGTCACGGTGGGGCTGGTGTGGGTACGGTGGTCACGGTGGGGCTGGTGTGGGGACGGTGGTCACGGTGGGGCCGGTGTGGGGACGGTGGTCACGGTGGGGCTGGTGTGGGGATGGTGGTCACGGTGGGGCTGGTGTGGGGACGGTGGTCACGGTGGGGCTGGTGCCCGGTGTGGGGACGGTGGTCACGGTGGGGCTGGTGTGGGGACGGTGGTCACGGTGGGGCTGGTGTGGGGACGGTGGTCACGGTGGGGCTGGTGTGGGGACGGTGGTCACGGTGGGGCCGGTGGTCACGGTGGGGCTGGTGTGGGGACGGTGGTCACGGTGGGGCTGGTGTGGGGACGGTGGTCACGGTGGGGCTGGTGTGGGACGGTGGTCACGGTGGGGCTGGTGCCCGGTGTGGGACGGTGGTCACGGTGGGGCTGGTGTGGGGACGGTGGTCACGGTGGGGCTGGTGTGGGGACGGTGGTCACGGTGGGGCTGGTGTGGGGACGGTGGTCACGGTGGGGCTGGTGTGGGATGGTGGTCACGGTGGGCTGGTAGTGGACAGGGGGACGGTGGTCACGGTGGGGCTGGTGTGGGGACAGTGGTCACGGTGGGGCTGGTGTGGGGACGGTGGTCATAGTGGGGCTGGTGTGGGGACGGTGGTCACGGTGGGCTGGTGCCTGGTGTGGGGACGGTGGTCACGGTGGGGCTGGTGTGGGGACAGTGGTCACGGTGGGGCTGGTGTGGGGACGGTGGTCACGGTGGGGCTGGTGTGGGACGGTGGTCACGGTGGGGCTGGTGTGGGGACGGTGGTCACGGTGGGCTGGTGTGGGGACGGTGGTCACGGTGGGCTGGTGCCCGGTGTGGGGACGGTGGTCACGGTGGGGCTGGTGGTCACGGTGGGCTGGTGCCCGGTGTGGGGACGGTGGTCACGGTGGGGCTGGTGTGGGGACGGTGGTCACGGTGGGGCTGGTGTGGGGACGGTGGTCACGGTGGGCTGGTGTGGGGACGGTGGTCACGGTGGGCTGGTGCCCGGTGTGGGGACGGTGGTCACGGTGGGGCTGGTGGTCACGGTGGGCTGGTGCCCGGTGTGGGGACGGTGGTCACGGTGGGGCTGGTGTGGGGACGGTGGTCACGGTGGGGCTGGTGTGGGGACGGTGGTCACGGTGGGGCTGGTGTGGGGACGGTGGTCACGGTGGGCTGGTGCCCGGTGTGGGGACGGTGGTCACGGTGGGCTGGTAGTGGACAGGGGGACGGTGGTCACGGTGGGCTGGTGCCCGGTGTGGGGACGGTGGTCACGGTGGGCTGGTAGTGGACAGGGGGACGGTGGTCACGGTGGGCTGGTGCCCGGTGTGGGGACGGTGGTCACGGTGGGGCTGGTGTGGGACGGTGGTCACGGTGGGGCTGGTGCCCGGTGTGGGACGGTGGTCACGGTGGGGCTGGTGCCAGGTGTGGGACGGTGGTCACGGTGGGGCTGGTGCCAGGTGTGGGACGGTGGTCACGGTGGGCTGGTGCCCGGTGTGGGACGGTGCAGACTAGCACCTGAGCTGCTGCATCTCATCCACTATCATGCCAGCTTCACCCATTCACTGTATCTCCCCTCAATGGAAATATTAATCAGAAGGGATATCGCCCAGATTAAACCCAGATTATCACTTCCTATTTTCAAAGCCACGATGAGATAAGGAATTATATTTTTAGCTCTGGGGCTGATATTTGAGAAAAGCTGACGTCTGTACGTTTGCAACTTTTCCAACACAACAATCAGTACAACTTACTGCCAGAATAAACATGCCTTCACAGTGATGGAGGGAGAGAGAGAGGTGGCGGGGGCGAGGAGAGAGGGAGAGAGCGGGGAAGAGAGAGGTGAGAGGGGGAAAGAGAGAGGGGGGGAGAAGAGAGGGGAAAGAGAGGGGGAGACAGGGGACAAGAGAGGAGGAAGAGAGGGGGAGAGGGGAGAAGAAGGGTAAAGAGAGGGGAAAGAGAGGGGGAAGAGAACGGGACGAGAGGGGAGAGGGGGAGAGAGGGGAGGGGGGGAGAGGGGAGACAGGGGAAAGGGAGTTAGGGAAAGAGGGAGGGAGAGACTGTCAGAGTGAGAGAGAGACAGAAAGAGAGACAGAGTGAGAGATAGACAGATAGACAGAGAGAGACAGTGTGAACAAAAAGAGGAAATAAGAAAGAGAGCACATGAAACAGGAATCCAGACCAACGTGTCCATATCAACCCAGTTGGCATTCCGAGCTCGTCCCATTTGCCTGCATTTGGCCCATATCCCTCTAAACGCTTCCTATCCATACAACTGTCCAAATGTTTTTAAAAAGTCGTAATTGTACCCGCTTGTACAGCTTTCTCTGGCAGCTGGTGCCAGATACAGACCACCCTTTGAGTGTCGAAGTTGCCCCTGAGGTCGCTCTTAAATCTCTCCCCTCTCACCTTAACCCTGCGCCCTCTAGTTTTAGAACCCTCTAACCTGGGAAACAGACTGTGGGCGTTCACTTTATCCGAGCCCCTCATGATCTTGTCCACCTCGTTAAGGTCACCCCTCAGCCCCATACACGCCAAAGGAACAAAGTCCCAGCCTCTCCAACCTCTCCCTGTAACTCCAGCCCACAAGCCCAGGTAACATCCAGGTGAATCTCTGCTGCACCCTCTCCAACATATCGCCATCCTTCCAGTAACTGGGTGACCACAACTGCACACGGTGTGCCAGGTGTGGTCTCAGAACGACAGGTACAGCACGCAGTGAAGAAAGCCGGTCATTGAGAGAGGATTTGAGTTCAGGAGTAAGGAGGTCCTTCTGCAGTTGTCCAGGGCCCTGGTGAGACCGCACCTGGAGTATCGTGTGCAGTTTTGGTCTCCTATTTTCAGGAAGTACATTCTTGCCATTTTGATGGAGTGCAGCATAGGTTCACCAGGTTAATTCCCGGGATGGAGGGACTGACGTATGATGAAAGAATGGGTCGACTGGGCTTGTATTCGCTGGAATTTAGGAGAGGGGATCTTATAGAAACATATAAAATTCTTAGAGGATTGAACAGCGTATATACAGGAAACTTGGGAGATTTGCAAAGGTTACTGGGGAGACTTTAAACTAGAACGGTTGGGGGGAGGGACTCAAATAGAGAAAGCAAGTAGACCGTGTGTGAGGCAGGAGGCAGAGAAGGGAAGCACTCAGACCCAACATGTAGGGGGGAAAGAAGAAAAAAATTATAAACAGAGAATAAGAGGTGGTGGGTTTCTTAAATGTGTGAGCAGAGAGACAGAGGGGTGTAAAATGAGGGTAGAAGCAATCGGTAGCAATGTGAAAAGTGGCAGGCAGACAAATCCAGGGCAAAAATCAAAAAGGGCCACTTTTCAACATAACTGTATAAGGGGTAAGAGTGTTGTAAAAACCAGCCTGAAGGCCTTGTGTCTCAATGCGAGGAGCATTCGTAATAAGGTGGATGAGTTGAATGTACAGATAGTTATTAATGTATATGCTATAGTTGGGATCACGGAGACATGGCTCCAGGGTGACCAAGGCTGGGAGCTGAACATCCAGGGATATTCAATATTCAGGAGGGATAGACGAAAAGGAAAAGGAGGTGGGGTAGCGTTGCTGGTTAGAGAGAAGATTAATGCAATAGAAAGGAAGGACATTAGCTTGGAGGATGTGGAATCGGTATGGGTAGAGCTGCGAAACACTAAAGGGCAGAAAACGCTAGCAGGAGTTGTGTACAGGCCAGCTAACAGTAGTAGTGAAGTTGGGGATGGCATCAAACAGGAAATTAGAAATGCGTGCAACAAGGGTAAAACCGTTATAATGGGTGACTTCAATCTACATATAGATTGGGTGAATCAAATTGGCAGGGATGCTGAGGAAGAGGATTTCTTGGAATGTATGCGGGATAGTTATCTAAATCAATATGTAGAGGAACCAACGAGAGAGCAGGCTATTCTAGACTGGGTATTGAGTAATGAGGAAGGGTTAGTTAGCAGTCTTGTTGTGCGTGGCCCCTTGGGCAAGAGTGACCATAATATGGTTGAGTTCTTCATTAGGATGGAGAGTGACATTGTTAATTCTGAAACACGGGTCCTGAACTTAAAGAAAGGTAACTTTGAGGGTATGAGACGTGAATTGGCCAAGATAGATTCTTAAAGGGTTGACAGTAGATACGCAATGGAAGGTATTTAAAGACTGCATGGATGAACTACAACAATTGCTCATCCCAGTTTGGCAAAAGAATAAATCAGGGAAGGTAGTGCATCCGTGGATAACAACTGAAATCAGGGATAGTATCAAAACAAAAGATGAAGCAAACAAATTAGCCAGAAAAAGCACCCTACCAGAGGACTGGGAGAAATTCAGAGTCCAACAGAGGAGGACAAAGGATTTAATTAGGAAAGGGAAAATGGATTATGAAAGAAAACTGGCAGGAAACATAAAAACTGACTGCAAAAGTTTTTATCGATATGTGAAGCGAAAAAGATTAGTTAAAACAAATATAGGTCCCTTGCAGTCAGAAACAGGTGAATTGATCATGGGGAACAAGGACATGGCAGACCAATTGAATAACTACTTTGGTTCTGTCTTCACTAAGGAAGACATAAATAATTTGCCGGAAATAGCAGGGGATAGCGGGTCAAATGAGATGGAGGAACTGAGTGAAATCCAGGTTATCCGGAAAGTGGCGTTAGGTAAATTGAATGGATTAAAGGCCGATAAATCCCCAGGGTCAGATAGGCTGCATCCCAGAGTACTTAAGGAAGTAGCCCCAGAAATGGGGGATGCATTAGTGATAATTTTTCAAAACTCTTTAGATTCTGGAGTAGTTCCTGAGGATTGGAGGGTAGCTAATGTAACCCCACTTTTTAAAAAAAGAAGGGAGGGGGAAAACGGGGAATTACAGACCAGTTTGTCTAATATCGGTAGTGGGGAAACTGCTAGAGTCAGTTATTAAAGATGGGATAGCAGCGCATTTGGAAAGTGGTGAAATCATTAGATGAAGTCAGCATGGATTTATGAAAGGTAAATCATGTCTGACGAATCTTATAGAATTTTTTGAGGATGTAACTAGTAGAGTGGATAAGGGAGAACCAGTGGATGTGTTATATCTGGACTTTCAGAAGGCTTTCGACAAGGTCCCACACAAGAGATTAGTATACAAACTTAAAGCACACGGTATTGGGGGTTCAGTGTTGATGTGGATAGAGAACTGGCTGGCAGACAGGAAGCAAAGAGTAGGAGTGATTAGCCATGATCATATTGAATGGCGGTGCAGGCTCGAAGGGCTGAATGGCCTACTCCTGCACCTATTTTCTATGTTTCTATGTTTCTATGAAACATGTTCCCGATGTTGGGCGAGTCCAGAACCAGGAGTCACAGTTTAAGAATAAGGGGTCGCCCTTTAGGACTGTGATGAGGAAAAACATTTTCACACAGAGAGACAGAGGGGCGTAATCTGTGGAATTCTCTGCCACACAAGGCAGTGGAAGCCAATTCTCTGGATACTTTCAAGAGAGAGTTAGATCTATCTCTTAAGGTTAACGGAATCATGGGATATGGGGAGAAAGCAGGAACGGGTTACTGATTGTGGCTGATCAGCCATGATCACATTGAATGGCGGTGCAGGCTCGAAGGGCCTTTAGGATTGTAGGGAGGGAGGGGGTGGGTGGGGAGGGAGGGATGGGGTGGGGACGGAGTGTAACTTACACAGGGGTGGTCCGAAGAGCACGGTGTCGAGAGCTTTGAGCTGCAGCTTCTGGCGATGACTGCGGTCGTTGACCTTCAGCAGAGAGCAGGCCAGGGTCAGATTATTGACGGCCAACCTGTCACATCAACACAAGACACACATCAGGGGCAAGGGGCGGCTCGTGAAGGTGATATTACGCTGACACTATTACACATAAACTTTAACAGTTCAGTTTATCGTCACGTGTACCAAGGTACAGTGAAAGGCCTTTGTTGCGCACTATCCAGTCGGCAGAAGGACAACACATGATTACAATCCAGCCATTTACAGTGTACAGATACATGATACGGGAATAACCTTTAGTGCAAGGTAAATACTTGATTGTGGACTTTAGAAGGGCTCAACAACCGAGGACGTACACGCCACTGGGGATAAATGGGGCTACTGTGGACAGGGTGAGCTGCTTTAAATACCTGGGAGTCCACATCACAGAGGATCTGACATGGACAACACACGCTGCTGCACTGGTGAGTAAGGCAAGGCAGCGCCTTTACCACCTCAGGCAGCTGAGTCTCTCTGAGGATCCTCCAGTGCTTCTACTCTGGGGCTGTAGAAAGCATCTTGTCCGGCAACATCACGATCTGGTTTGGGAACAGCTCTGCCCAGGACAGGAAGGCTCTGCAGAGAGTACTGCGTTCGGCCGAACGCACCATGGGAACTACACTCGCCCCCCTGCGGGACCTATACACCAGGAGGTGCAGATCCAGAGCCAGCAACATTATGGGGGAACCATACACCCCCAGCAACGGACTGTTCCAGCTGCTACGGTCAGGCAAGCGCCTCCGCTGTCACGCTGTGAAAACAGAGAGGATGAGACGGAGTTTCTTCCCACAGGCCGTCAGGACTGGAAACTCCGATCTCACCAGGGACTCATTTACTGTTACTGTTGAGTCTTATTTTAAAATGTAAATACCGGTTCTATTCTGTTCTGTTGTTTTGCACAATCGGCAGGCATTGCCACTTTCATTTCACTGTCCATCTTGTATGTGTATGACAAATAAAGTTGACTGGACTTATTAAATGAGACTTTCAACCAGATGCTGCCACATCACAGCCAAGCAAACATTCATTCATTTAATAACAACATTCTAATGCCCATGCCGAATTTTCTAGACAGCTAAGACATTGATGAGACCGCATTTAGAGTATTGTGTTCAGTTCTGGTCCCCATGTTATAAGAAAGATGTTATCAAGCTGGAAAGAGTAAGGAAAGGATTTGCGAAGATGTTGCCAGGACTCGAGGGCCTGAGCTACAGGGAGAGGTTGAGTAGGCTGGGTCTCTATGGGATCCATGGAGCGCAGGAGGATGAGGCGGTTATCGTATAGAGGTGTACAAAATCACGAGAGGAATAGATCAGGAAAATGCACAAAGTGTCTTTTGCCCAGAGTAGAGGAATCGAGGTTTAAGGTGAGAGTGGAAAGATTTAATAGGAATCCGAGGGGTCATTTTATTTTTACTCAAAGAGTGGAGGGTGAATGGGACGAGGAGGTGGTTGACGCAGGTACCATCGCAACGTTTAAGCAACATTTAAACAAATACGTGGATAGGACAGGTTTGGAGGGACATGGGCCAAACGCAGGTAGGTGGGACTAGTGGAGATGGGCCATGTTGTTTGGCGTGGGCAAGTTGGGCCCATGTTTCCGTGTTGTGTGACACTATGTATTTTAAACAACGACAAAGGTGACTATAGACTGTTGTAAAACACTCAGCAAAAAAAAATGAATGTAAGACCGCTACGGTTGCAAAATCCAGGATGTTGAGGGGCATAATAATGAGCCTGCTAGAGGGTGGTGAATCCCTGGAACACTCTGCACCAGGGGACTGGCCACGAAGCTGCCTGCAGGTTAGTTTGTTACGTTATGTACACACCTGTCGTGCTGCTGCAAGGAAGAGTTCCACTGCTCCGTTTCAGTACAGGTGACATTAAACAGTAGTGCAGCGGTATGCAGAGAATTCAGGGGATTAGGTGAAATGTTGAGACCCGAAACGTCACCCATTCCTTCTCTCGAGAGAAGCTGCTTGTCCTGCTGAGCTACTCCAGCACTTTGTGTCTACCTTCGATTTAAACCAGCATCTGCAGTTCCTTCCTACACATTCTATACTACAGAAGTCAGCCGTTCTCCTGTTGTTATCTGCTTCAGGGTGAGGGGGTGTTTGGGTGTTATCTCCCTGTTCAGAGGGAGGGGGAGATTAGGTAGGTGGGAGTACTGTGGCCAGGAGGAAGAAATGTTTCATCTATCGAGTTCATCTCGTCAATCCTGAATAAGCTCAAGGAGAGCTTGCAGCTTCTATAATGGCTATTGTATTTGCTACATCGGTGACGACATGTCAAACGCATTAACCAGCCATCCTGCGATCAAGAGCCGCACTGTGTAAATAAATAGGTCGTGCTTCCTTTAATTTCATGACAGATTTTTCACTTAGAAAGAATCATATTTGGTCTAAAAAAATGCCGTAATGTTCTGAGATACACCAGACTGCTTTGAAGTGTTGGGTAGTATAAACAACGAAAGCAGTTTGTTCATTCCCCGCAGCGTCAGTTGTCATTTCTGCCTCAATCAGTCCACAACAAGAGCCAACCTTTACACGTGGATCAAGAGCACTCAGCTGCCCACTCATGTGGACAAAAATGCTGGAGAAACTCAGCGGGTGAGGCAGCATCTATGGAGCGAAGGAATTGGCGACGTTTCGGGTCGAGACCCTTCTTCAAACTGATGTGGGAGAGCCGGGGGGGGGGGGGGCGGGAAGAAGAAAGGAAGAAGCGGAGACAGTGGGCTGTGGGAGAGCTGGGAACGGGAGGGGAAGGAGGGAGAAAGCAGGGACTACCTGAAATTGGAGACGTCAATGTTCATACCGCTGGGGTGTAAACTACCCAAGCTAAATATGAGGTGCTGCTCCTCCAATTTGCAGTGGGCCTCACTCTGGCCATGGAGGCGGCCCAGGACAGAAAGGTCGGATTCTGAATGGGAGGGGGAGTGAAGTGCTGAGCCACCGGGAGATCAGGTTGGTTAGTTTAGTTTAGTTTAGACGGGCCACAATGTACAAGTCAGCAGACAACGGGGGTAAAAGCGTGCCCAACGTCGCCCTCATCCTGATGGCCACCTTCGTGTGTGGCTGCATCAGGCGGAGTGTAGAGCCAAGGCACGTGGGCACCAAGTGTCACTACCTGCTGAGGTTCTACCTGTCCCCGGTGTTGCGAAGGATGGGCCTGGCGCAGATGCCACGCAAGGTGCTGGTCAGCTGGACACTGCCACCCCATCTGTCGTCTGTGGAAAGGTTCTTCCGGACCAACACCTTTGACCACATGTCCATTGGGCAGTGGTCAGCACAGAATGTCCTGCAGGCACTGCAGGGAAAGGACTCGGTGGCGTGGTTCCCTGAGCAGACTGCCCAGCTTGTCTGGCAAATTGCCTCATTGCCAGAACTCACCAACAAGCACCAAGACCTGGCTTGGCTGGCGGTGAGGGGAGCCCTCACAGTCAGATCCTTCCTGCACCGTCAGAACCTCACTGCCAGCGCACGCTGCCCTCGGGACGGCTGCTATGGAGAGGAGACGGTTGCCCACTTCTTTGCAGAGTATGGATTTGCTAAAAGAGTCTGGAGAAAAATGCAAGGGTCCCTGGCACGCTTTATCCCTCACAGAGGACTCTGTGATTTACGGACTGTTCCCAGGGACACATTCAGAGACTGACATCGAGTGCTGCTGGAGGGTCATCAACTCGGTGAAAGACGCTCTCTGGTCTGCCCGAGCGTTGTTCACCACCCAGCAGAGCGAGATGTCCGTCGGGGAATGTTGCCGACTGGCCTGCTGCAGACTGCAGGAGTACGTGCTGAGGGACGCACTGAAGCTCGGTGCAGCCAACGCCAAGGCTCGGTGGGGGAGGGCCACGGTCTAGGGTCCTTCCGCTGCTGGACATGGGGGGCACGGTGTGGTGGAGATGCCCCTCAAAATAAGGGAAGGTATCCCATGCCGGGGGGCCACATGAGTGGCATGGGTGGGGGACACATTTGTGAAATTTGGGGAAAAGAAATGTATAAACCGTATTGATCAATTTGTATAGCCTCCGAAAATGCCGGGTGGATTTTCCGCAAGGTTCATGTACTGTATATATTTACCATTGGAATAAAGTCTATTTTGAAATATTATTTTTTAAAAAAGTTTGGTTTGGAGATACAACGCGGAAACAGGCCCTTCAGCCCGCCGAGTCCATGCTGACCACATATTAACACCATCCCACACACACACACACACTAGGCCTAATTTACATATATACCAAGCCAATTAACCTACAAACCTGCACGTCTTTGGAGTGTGGGAGGAAACCGAAGATCTCTGAGAAAACCCACGCAGGGCACGGGGAGAACGTACAAACTCTGTACAGACAGCACCCGTAGTCAGTATCGTACCCGAGTCTCTGGCGCTGTGAGGCAGCATCTCTAACGCTGTGCCACTGATCCAGCAGGCCAGCAAAGACAGAGCAGAAACCGGGACGTGGGGGAAGAAAAGGGTTATTTTTTCTCTTCAGCAAACACAAAGTGCTGGAAGAACTCAGTGGGTCAGGCAGCATGTGTGGAGGGAATGGACAGGCGATGTTTGGACAATGCCTGTCCCTCCCTCCACAGATGCTGCCTGACCCACTGAGAGCCTCCAGCACTTGTGTCTATCTATGGACAAGTATAAAAACAGACACAGGCTCACAGCACCAAGTCTTGCTACGGTGCGAGAGACTGCTTCATTGAAGATCAAGGTGGGATCAAGCTGTCAATGGTTTCTGATTCATCCACGGTTGTGGCTGGAGGCTGATGTCAGGGTGGGAGGGTGGACCACCGGTACACCGTGGCAGGGTGGATGGGTACACTGTGGCAGGGTGGATGGGTACACTGTGGCAGGGTGGATCACTGGTACACTGTGGCAGGGTGGATCACTGGTACACTGTGCCAGGGTGGATGGGTACACTGTGGCAGGGTGGACCACTGGTACACTGTGGCAGGGTGGATGGGTACACTGTGGCAGGGTGGATCACTGGTACACCGTGGCAGGGTGGATGGGTACACTGTGGCAGGGTGGATGGGTACACTGTGGCAGGGTGGATCACTGGTACACTGTGGCAGGGTGGACCACTGGTACACTGTGGCAGGGTGGATGGGTACATTGTGGCAGGGTGGATCACTGGTACACTGTGGCAGGGGGATCACTGGTACACCGTGGCAGGGTGGATGGGTACACTGTGGCAGGGTGGATGGGTACACTGTGGCAGGGTGGATCACTGGTACACTGTGGCAGGGTGGATCACTGGTACACTGTGGCAGGGTGGACGGGTACACTGTGGCAGGGTGGACCACTGGTACACCGTGGCAGGGTGGATCACTGGTACACTGTGGCAGGGTGGATGGGTACACTGTGGCAGGGTGGATGGGTACACCGTGGCAGGGTGGATGGGTACACTGTGGCAGGGTGGATCACTGGTACACTGTGGCAGGGTGGACGGGTACACTGTGGCAGGGTGGATCACTGGTACACTGTGGCAGGGGGATCACTGGTACACTGGGGCAGGGTGGATGGGTACACTGTGGCAGGGTGGATCACTGGTACACTGTGGCAGGGAGATCACTGGTACACTGGGGCAGGGTGGATCACTGGTACACTGTGGCAGGGTGGATGGGTACACTGTGGCAGGGTGGATCACTGGTAACCTGTGGCAGGGTGGACCACTGGTACACCGTGGCAGGGTGGATGGGTACACTGTGGCAGGGTGGATCACTGGTACACTGTGGCAGGGTGGATGGGTACACTGTGGCAGGGTGGATGGGTACACTGGGGCAGGGTGGACGGGTACACTGTGGCAGGGTGGATGGGTACACTGTGGCAGGTGGACGGGTACACTGTGGCAGGGTGGACGGGTACACTGTGGCAGGGTGGATGGGTACGCTGTGGCAGGGTGCATCACCAGTACACTGTGGCAGGGTGGATCACTGGTACACTGTGGCAGGTGGACGGGTACACTGTGGCAGGGTGGACGGGTACACTGTGGCAGGGTGGATGGGTACACTGTGGCAGGGTGGATGGGTACACTGTGGCAGGGTGCATCACCAGTACACTGTGGCAGGGTGGATCACTGGTACACTGTGGCAGGGTGGACGGGTACACTGTGGCAGGGTGGATCACTGGTACACTGCGGCAGGTGGACAGGTACACTGTGGCAGGGTGCATCACCAGTACACTGTGGCAGGGTGGATCACTGGTACACTGGGGCAGGGTGGACGGGTACACTGTGGCAGGGTGCATCACCAGTACACTGTGGCAGGGTGGATCACTGGTACACTGGGGCAGGGTGGACGGGTACACTGTGGCAGGGTGGATCACTGGTACACTGCGGCAGGTGGACAGGTACACTGTGGCAGGGTGCATCACCAGTACACTGTGGCAGGGTGGATCACTGGTACACTGGGGCAGGGTGGACGGGTACACTGTGGCAGGGTGGATCACTGGTACACTGCGGCAGGTGGACCGGTACACTGTGGCAGGGTGGACGGGTACACTGTGGCAGGGTGCATCACCAGTACACTGCGGCAGGGTGGATCACTGGTACACTGGGGCAGGGTGGACGGGTACACTGTGGCAGGGTGGATCACTGGTACACTGTGGCAGGTGGACTGGTACACTGTGGCAGGGTGGATCACTGGTACACTGCGGCAGGTGGACAGGTACACTGTGGCAGGGTGGATCACTGGTACACTGCGGCAGGTGGACAGGTACACTTTGGCAGGGTGCATCACCAGTACACTGTGGCAGGGTGGACAGGTACACTGTGGCAGGGTGGACAGGTACACTGTGGCAGGGTGGACAGGTACACTGTGGCAGGGTGGACGGGTACACTGTGGCAGGGTGGATGGGTACACTGTGGCAGGGTGGACAGGTACACTGTGGCAGGGTGGATGGGTACACTGTGGCAGGGTGGATGGGTACACTGTGGCAGGTGGACAGGTACACTGTGGCAGGGCGGACCACTGGTACACTGTGGCAGGTGGACAGGTAGACTGTGGCAGGGTGGATCACTGGTACACTGTGGCAGGTGGACAGGTACACTGTGGCAGGGTGGACAGGTACACTGTGGCAGGGTGGACAGGTACACTGTGGCAGGGTGGACAGGTGCACTGTGGCAGGGTGGACAGGTACACTGTGGCAGGGTGGACAGGTAGACTGTGGCAGGGTGGATCACTGGTACACTGAGGCAGGTGGACAGGTACACTGTGGCAGGGTGGACAGGTACACTGTGGCAGGTGGACGGGTACACTGTGGCAGGTGGACGGGTACACTGTGGCAGGTGGATGGGTACACTGTGGCAGGTGGATGGGTACACTGTGGCAGGGTGGACAGGTACACTGTGGCAGGGTGGACAGGTACACTGTGGCAGGTGGACAGGTACACTGTGGCAGGTGGACAGGTACACTGTGGCAGGGTGCATCACCAGTACACTGTGGCAGGGTGGACGGGTACAATGTGGCAGGTGGACAGGTACACTGTGGCAGGTGGACAGGTACGCTGTGGCAGGGTGGACGGGTACACTGTGGCAGGTGGACGGGTACACTATGGCAGGGTGGATGGGTACACTGTGGCAGGTGGACAGGTACGCTGTGGCAGGGTGGACAGGTACGCTGTGGCAGGGTGGACAGGTACACTGGGGCAGGTGGACAGGTACACTGTGGCAGGGTGGACAGGTACACTGTGGCAGGTGGACAGGTACACTGTGGCAGGGTGGACGGGTACACTGTGGCAGGTGGACAGGTACGCTGCGGCAGGGTGGACAGGTACACTGTGGCAGGGTGGACAGGTACACTGCGGCAGGTGGACAGGTACACTGGGGCAGGGTGGACGGGTACACTGAGGCAGGGTGGATGGGTACACTGTGGCAGGGTGGACAGGTACACTGTGGCAGGTGGACAGGTACACTGAGGCAGGGTGGATGGGTACACTGTGGCAGGGTGGACAGGTACACTGTGGCAGCTGGACAGGTACACTGTGGCAGGTGGACAGGTACACTGTGGCAGGTGGACAGGTACACTGTGGCAGGTGGACAGGTACACTGTGGCAGGTGGACAGGTACACTGTGGCAGGTGGACAGGTACACTGTGGCAAGATGGACAGGTACACTGTGGCAGGTGGACAGGTACACTGTGGCAAGGTGGACAGGTACACTGTGGCAGGTGGACAGGTACACACCTTGGCATGTCGTGTCCATTGATGTTGAGTTTTCTGAAGTGTTCCTCGTACTGTGGCAACTCCACATAGTTGATGAGCCACTCAATCACCTCCTCTCCCGTCCAATTGAACACTGAGGGCACAGGAAAACACCATTATAGACAATAGACAACAGGTGCAGGAGGAGGCCATTCGGCCCGTCCAGCCAGCACCGCCATTCAATGTGATCATCCCCAGTCACTACCCCGTTCCTGCCTTCTCCCCATATCCCCTGACATTACTGCCTTTACTTTACTCTTTGGAGACACCGCGCAGAAACCGGCCCTCAGGCCCGCTGAGATTGCACCAACCAGCCATTACCACTTACACCAGCACTATCCTACATTCACCAGGGACAATTTTACTGTCCTATAAACCTGCATGTCTTTGGAGTGTGGGAGGAAACCAGAGCACCCAGTGAAAACCCACGTGGTCACAGGGAGAGGGTACAATCTTTGTGCAGACAGCACCCGCCCGAGGTCAGGATCAAACCAGGTCTCTGGCGGTGGTAGGCAGCACAGGGCCTTTTACCCAAAGTAGGGGAATCAAAAACCAGAGGACATAGGTTTAAGGTGAGAGGGGAAAGATTTAATAGCATCCTAAGGGACAAAGTTTTCACTGGGTGTAAGGAACGAGCTGTCAGAGGAGGTAGTTCAGGCAGGTACTGTAACAACACTTTAAATATACGTGGACAGCAAATGGATAGGAAAGGTTCAGCGGGATATGGACCAAACGCGGGCAGGTGGGGTTGGCATTAATGGGGCATCTTATGTAGCATGGGCCAGTTGGGCCGCAGGGCCTGTGTACGTGCTGTAGGGCCGTGATGAGGGAAGGTGGTGGTGATAGGGGGCTTGTAGTCAGGGCAACTGAGCAGCATCTTCTGTGGCTGTAAGTCAGCAAGTCTCGGATGGAGTTGCATTCCCGGTGCCAGGATTACTGGTGGGTGATGAGGAGGGGATGTTTGTTTGTATACTTCATAATGTCATACATGATAGCAGCAGAATGAGGCCATTCCGCCCATCAAGCCTACTCTGCCATCCAATCATGGCTGATCTATCTCTCCCTCTCAACCCCATTCTCCTGCCTTCTCCCCATAACCTCTGACACCCGTACTGATCAAGAATCTATCTATCTCTGCCTTAAAAATACCCACAGATTCACCACCCTCAGACTAAAGAAATTCCTCCTCATCTCCTTCCTAAAAGTACGTCCTTTAATTCTGAGGCTGTGACCTCTAGTCCTAGACTCTCCCACTAGTGAGGAGACATATCTCTATGTCTCATGGAAACATCCTCTCCACATCCACTCTATCCAGGCCTTTCACTATTCTGTACGTTTCAATGAGGTCCCCCCTCACCCTTCTAAGCTCCAGCGAGTACAGGCCCAGCGCCGACAAACGCTCATCATAGGATAACCCACTAATTCCTGGGATTATTCTGGTAAACCTCCTCTGGTCCCTCTCCAGAGCCGGCACATCCTTCCTCAGATATGGGGCCCAAAATTGCTCACAATATCCCAAATACGGCCAGACCTGACCTAAGTGCATGACTCCACACTCCACACTAATGAAGCAACACTATATTCCATCTGCCACTTCTCTGCCCACTCTCCCAACCTGTCCAAGTCCTTCTGCAGAGTCCCTGCTTTCTCTACACTACCTGCCCCTCCACCTATCTTCCTATGAGCTAAAATTGGAGAATTCACGGAGAGTGGTGGGATATGAAAGTTGCCAGAAGAGGTGGTTGAGGCAGGGACAGTAATAACGTGTACAAGGCATTTGGACAGGTTGGTGGATAGCAAAGTCTTAGAGAGATACTCATCAAACGTGGGCAAATGGGACGAGCTTAGATTGGGCATCTTGGTTGGCATGGACGAGAGGGGCTGAAGGGCCACTACGAGTCAGTACAGGACATAAATGCCCCAGGGTAGTACCGGGGAACAATGCCCCAGGGTAGTACAGGAACAATGCCCCAGGGTAGTACAGGAACAATGCCCCAGGGTAGTACAGGAACAATGCCCCAGGGTAGTACCGGGGAACAATGCCCCAGGGTAGTACCGGGGAACAATGCCCCAGGGTAGTACCGGGGAACAATGCCCCAGGGTAGTACAGGAACAATGCCCCAGGGTAGTACCGGGGAACAATGCCCCAGGGTAGTACAGGAACAATGCCCCAGGGTAGTACAGGAACAATGCCCCAGGGTAGTACCGGGGAACAATGCCCCAGGGTAGTACAGGAACAATGCCCCAGGGTAGTACAGGAACAATGCCCCAGGGTAGTACCGGGGAACAATGCCCCAGGGTAGTACCGGGGAACAATGCCCCAGGGTAGTACCGGGGAACAATGCCCCAGGGTAGTACCGGGGAACAATGCCCCAGGGTAGTACCGGGGAACAATGCCCCAGGGTAGTACAGGAACAATGCCCCAGGGTAGTACAGGAACAATGCCCCAGGGTAGTACAGGAACAATGCCCCAGGGTAGTACCGGGGAACAATGCCCCAGGGTAGTACCGGGGAACAATGCCCCAGGGTAGTACAAGAACAATGCCCCAGGGTAGTACCGGGGAACAATGCCCCAGGGTAGTACAGGAACAATGCCCCAGGGTAGTACCGGGGAACAATGCCCCAGGGTAGTACCGGGGAACAATGCCCCAGGGTAGTACAGGAACAATGCCCCCGGGTAGTACCGGGGAACAATGCCCCAGGGTAGTACAGGAACAATGCCCCAGGGTAGTACAGGAACAATGCCCCAGGGTAGTACAGGAACAATGCCCCAGGGTAGTACAGGAACAATGCCCCAGGGTAGTACCGGGGAACAATGCCCCAGGGTAGTACAAGAACAATGCCCCAGGGTAGTACCGGGGAACAATGCCCCAGGGTAGTACAGGAACAATGCCCCAGGGTAGTACAGGAACAATGCCCCAGGGTAGTACAGGAACAATGCCCCAGGGTAGTACCGGGGAACAATGCCCCAGGGTAGTACCGGGGAACAATGCCCCAGGGTAGTACAAGAACAATGCCCCAGGGTAGTACCGGGGAACAATGCCCCAGGGTAGTACAGGAACAATGCCCCAGGGTAGTACCGGGGAACAATGCCCCAGGGTAGTACCGGGGAACAATGCCCCAGGGTAGTACCGGGGAACAATGCCCCAGGGTAGTACCGGGGAACAATGCCCCAGGGTAGTACAGGAACAATGCCCCCGGGTAGTACCGGGGAACAATGCCCCAGGGTAGTACAGGAACAATGCCCCAGGGTAGCACAGGAACAATGCCCCAGGGTAGTACAGGAACAATGCCCCAGGGTAGTACAGGAACAATGCCCCAGGGTAGTACCGGGGAACAATGCCCCAGGGTAGTACAAGAACAATGCCCCAGGGTAGTACCGGGGAACAATGCCCCAGGGTAGTACAGGAACAATGCCCCAGGGTAGTACAGGAACAATGCCCCAGGGTAGTACAGGAACAATGCCCCAGGGTAGTACCGGGGAACAATGCCCCAGGGTAGTACCGGGGAACAATGCCCCAGGGTAGTACAGGAACAATGCCCCAGGGTAGTACCGGGGAACAATGCCCCAGGGTAGTACCGGGGAACAATGCCCCAGGGTAGCACAGGAACAATGCCCCAGGGTAGTACAGGAACAATGCCCCAGGGTAGTACAGGAACAATGCCCCAGGGTAGTACCGGGGAACAATGCCCCAGGGTAGTACAGGAACAATGCCCCAGGGTAGTACCGGGGAACAATGCCCCAGGGTAGTACAGGAACAATGCCCCAGGGTAGTACAGGAACAATGCCCCAGGGTAGTACAGGAACAATGCCCCAGGGTAGTACCGGGGAACAATGCCCCAGGGTAGTACAGGAACAATGCCCCAGGGTAGTACCGGGGAACAATGCCCCAGGGTAGTACCGGGGAACAATGCCCCAGGGTAGTACCGGGGAACAATGCCCCAGGGTAGTACAGGAACAATGCCCCAGGGTAGTACCGGGGAACAATGCCCCAGGGTAGCACAGGAACAATGCCCCAGGGTAGTACCGGGGAACAATGCCCCAGGGTAGTACAGGAACAATGCCCCAGGGTAGTACAGGAACAATGCCCCAGGGTAGTACAGGAACAATGCCCCAGGGTAGTACCGGGGAACAATGCCCCAGGGTAGTACCGGGGAACAATGCCCCAGGGTAGTGCGCCCACATTTACCTTCGGAACTCTTCCATGATTTCCATAGGTCCTCCACACTGATCAGCTTGTCGCCCCCGTGGAAGGTGCTGTGTTTGGCCGCCGCATCTTGGTAGTTCAGGTCTTCACGCAAAAACTGTGGAGACAAAGCTTCAGTTCAGTTCAGTTTATAGTCACATCTACTGAGGTACAGTGAAAAGCTTTTGTTAGAGTTATAGAGTTACAGTGTGATCCAGTGTGGACCAGCTAACATGTCCCAACTACACTAGTCCCACTTGCCTGCACTTAGTCCATATTCCTCCAAACCTGTTCTACCCATGTACGTGTCTAACTGTTTCTTAAATGTTGGGATAGTCCCAGCCTCAACTACCTCCTCTGGCAGCTCATTCCATACACCCATCACCCTTTATGTGAAAAAGTTACCCTCAGATTCCTATTAAATCTTTTCCCCTTCTACTTGAATCTATGTCCTCTGGTCCTGGATTCCCCTACTCTGGGCAAGAGACTCTGGGCATCTACCTGAACTATTTCTCTCATGATTTTATACACCTCAATAACATCACCCCTCATCCTCCTGCGCTCCATGGAGTCCCAGTCTACTAAACCTCTCCCTATAGCTCACACCCTCTAGTCCTGACAACATCCTTGTAAATCTTTTCTGAAAACCTTTCAAGCTTGACAATATCTTTCCTATAACATGGTTGCGTGCCAACCAGTCAGTGCAAAAACAATACATGATTCTAATCGAGCCATTTACATTGTATAGATACATGATAAGGGTACAATGTTTAGTGCAAGGTAAAGCCAGCAAAGTCCGATCATGGATAGTCCGAGGGTCACTCTGTTTGTGGTAGGATGGTTCAGTTGCCTGATAACAGCCGGGAAGAAACTGTCCCTGAATCTGGAGGTGTGTGTTTTTACACTTCTGTACCTCTTGCCTGACGGGAGAGGGGAGAGGGGAGAAGAGGGGTAGGTCAGGTGTAGAGGATGGTGGTTTGGTTTAACACCTTGATGAAGCATGCACATGCCACCTCACCTCCAGGGCCAGCCTGGAGTTGAAGAACCCGGATACCCGGATACCCTTCTCCCAGCTGATGGACACACGGCCCAATATCACCCTCTGAAAGATGTCGGGGCAATGGCATCTAAAGTGTCTCTTCCCCCAGTCACTGCACACCCACCTGAAAGTTCGTTCAAGTTTGCGTTTACTGTCACTTAACCAACTAAAGTACATTGAAATTTGAGTTGCCACACAGCCACACAAAAGCAACGATACCATTTAACACAGTTTAACATAGACATCCACCACAGTGGAACCCACGTTCCTCACTGTGATGGAAGGCAATAAAGTTCAGTCCTCTTCCTCCTTTCTTCACCCGTGGTCGGGGCCTTTGATCCTCAGCACTCGCCGCTGTCAACGGTCCGATGTTCAAGCCCTCGCGTCGGGATGATGGAAACTCCGGTGTCGGGTTGGATTGGAACACTCCGCAGCATGGAGCTCCCGAGTCGGTCTCTTCTCACCGGAGACCGCGACTTCACGGTGTTAAAGTCAACAGGCCCCGCGGTCGGAGCGCTTTCGCTGGTGATCCTCGGCAATGGGTCGCCCCTCCGCGATGGTAACGCGGCTTGAAGCTCTGGGCTGGTCCCCAGGAAGGGCCGCACCGCTCCACATTGTTAGGCCGCAGGGGGGGACGGAGATACGACACGGAAAAAAATTTGCATCTCCGTTGAGGTAAGTGGCTGAAAAATGTTTCCCCTGACCTTCCCCCCCCCCCCCATCACCCATTTAAAATGTACCAAGAACCACTAAAACACACCCTTAAGACACACTCAAAATAACAAAAACAGAGTTGGGACGGGACAGGCCGTTGGC
Organism: Raja brachyura; assembly: GCA_963514005.1. Next base: position 385,004 of record OY740786.1, read on the forward strand.
GAGGCAGCCATGACTGGCGCCACTGGTGCCACCCAGTTGGTTGCTGCATGCCCTAATCAGCATCTGTTTAGTTTATTGTCATAAGTGCGGCACGGTGGCACAGCGGTAGAGTTGCTGCCTCACAGCGCCAGAGACCCGGGTTCGATCCAGACTACAGATGCTGTCTGTACAGGGTTTGTACGTTCTCCCCGTAACCTGCGTGGGTTTTCTCCGAGATCTTCGGTTTCCTCCCACACTCCAAAGACCTGTACGTTTGTAAGTGAATTGGCTTGGTGTATAGGTAAAAATTGCCCCAAGGGTGTATAGTTATACTGTTAGTGTGTGGGGATCGCTGGTCGGCGCGGAGTCGATGGGCTGAAGGGCTTGTTTCCACGCTGTGTCTCTACACTAAAGTAAACTAATGTACCGAGATACAGTGAGAATCTGTTATCTGGCACTGCACCGTCCTCTCACCAACCAGAGAGCGGTCCTGTGCTACTATCTACCTCATTGGTGACACTCGCACTATCTTTAATCAGACTTTACTGGCTTTAACCTGCACTAAACGTTATTCCCTTTATCATGTGTCTGTACACTGTGGACGGCTTGAATGTAATAGTATTCTCACTGGCTGGCTACCATGCAACAACAAGCTTTTCACTGTACATCGGAGCACGTGACAATGGACTAAACTAAATAAATGAGCAATCCAAAACTAATTCTGTTCATCGGTACAAATACTCACTACTCACTCCTCTGAGGTACTGTGCTCGCTGCTGTATGTAAGGGTATTTAGCGGCCAAGTATTCACATACAAGGAATTTGCCTTGCAGCTCCGCCCGCAAGTAACAGTTACCATATGGACACCTCCAAACAAGCCTGTCTACAGACATCTCTCCGGTCACGTTGCCCTTCTGGTGAAGCAGGAAGTGTTCCCGTCCCTGGCAGAGGAGGCTGTGAACATGCAGACCAGGCTGTGAACATGCAGCTTCCACACGACCACAGTCTAGGGCCCTTCCCCTGCTGGACATGGGGGGCTTGTGTGGTGGAGACGCACCTCAAAATACGAGAAGGGATTCCACGCCAGTGGGCCACATGATGGCAAGGGTGGGAGATAAAGTTCTGGAATTTGAGCAATGTTTGTAAACAGCATTGTATAGCCTCCGCAACATGCCGGATGGATTCTTTGCATGGTTCATGTATTGTATATATTTATTGCCTGAATAAAGTCTATTTCAAAATATTAAAAAAAGGTGTAACATGAATTCACATACAGTACTTGGATAGCAAACGTTTGGAGGGATATTTCCACTAGTGGGAGACCCGAGAACTAGAGGTCACAGCCTCAGAATTAAAGGACGTTCTTATAGGAAGATGAGGAGGAATTTCTTTAGTCAGAGGGTGGTGAATCTGTGGAATTCTTTGCCATGGAAGGGTGTGGAGGCCAAGTCAGTGGATATTTTTAAGGCAGAGATAGATATATTCTTGATTAGTACGGAGATCAGAGGTTACGGGGAGAAGGCAGGAGAAGGCAGGAGAATGGGGTTAGGAGGCAGATAGATCAGCCATGATTGAATGGTGGAGTAGACTTGATGGGCCGAATGGTATAATTCTACTCTTCTTTATGTCAGTGCGGGAGTAGGTCATTCAGCCCTTCGAGCCAGCACCGCCATTCAATATGATCATGGGTGATCATCTAAAATCAGTACCCCATTCCTGCTTCTTCCCCATATCCCTTGATTCCCTTAGTCCCAAGAGCTAAATGGGCCAAACGCAGGCAGGTGGGATTAGCATAGATGGTTTGGCCTGGGCGAGTTGTTCAGAAGGGCCTGTGTCAATGTTGCATGACTCTAAAGCTCTCAGATGGATAAAGGGATCCTATGGTTTTATCCGTGTCGGAAGGAACTGCAGATGCTGGAGTCACTCAGTGGGACAGGCAGCATCTCTGGAGAGAAGGAATGGGTGACGTTTTGGGTGGAGGCCCTCCTTCAGTGCACACCCCTGCATTTTCTAAGCAGCAAGATCCCAAGTCAACCCCCATCATTGGCGAGTAGCATGGCAAGGAAACAGGAAGTCGGGCCGCTCCCAGCCGCTCCTGCCGGCACCTCCTTGTTACGATTATCTATGGGGGATTTTGCGTTGTGAAATACGGACTTTAAAAAAAATCCATATTTAACAACGCAAAACCGTACATCTGTATTCTTATCGCATTCCCGCACAAAATACGGAAAATCCGCACTGCTTGGCAGCTCGGCAAACTGCTTATAACAAGAGGCACATTGTTATCATCCGTGGGGGAAATCAGCTCGGTTTATAGACACACAAAGCTGGAGCAACTGAGTGGGTCAGGTAGCATCTCCGGAGAGAAGGAATGGGTGACGTTGGGCACACTGTCTGAAGAAGGGTCTCAACCTGAACCGTCACCCATTCCTTGTCTCCAGAGATGCTGCCAGTCCCGCTGAGTTACTCCAGCAGTTTGTGTCTATCTTTCAGTTTAAACCGGCAGCTGCAGTTCCTTCCGACACATCAGTCCAGTTGAGTTCAGTTTATTGTCATGTGTACTGAGGTAGAATGGAAAGCTTTTGGTGCATGCTAACCAGTCAGTGTAAAGGCAATACATGAATATCATCCAGCCCTTTACAGTGTACAGATACATGATAAGGGAATCTCCCTCCCTTCCAGTAGTACTCTGGGCTGCTGCCCAAGATCAAGGGTGAAGAGTGTTCATTGTAAAGTGTCCCAGATAGAACAATGACTTTCTCACGCAGCAGCAGCACAACACATATGTAAACATAGTGCACTGTCAACAATATAATAAATGAGAGAGAAACTCAGTGTGTGTGTAGATATGTGAAGAGATATGTGAAGAGAAAGAGATTAATTAAAACAAATGTAGGTCCCTTGCAGTCAGAAACAGGTGAGTTGATCATGGGGAACAAGGATATGGTGGACCAATTGAATAACTACTTTGGTTCCGTCTTCACTAAGGAAGACATAAATAATCTGCCGGAAATAGCAGGGGACCACGGGTCAAAGGAGTACTTGAGTGAAATCCAGGTTAGTCGGGAAGTGGTGTTGGGTAAATTGAATGGATTAAAGGCCGATAAATCCCCAGGGCCAGATAGGCTGCATCCCAGAGTACTTAAGGAAGTAGCTCCGGAAATAGTGGATGCATTAGTGATAATCTTTCAAAACTCTTTAGATTCTGGAGTAGTTCCTGAGGATTGGCGGGTAGCAAACGTAACCCCTCTTTTTAAGAAGGGGGGGAGAGAGAAAACGGGGAATTATAGACCAGTTAGTCTAACATCGGTAGTGGGGAAACAGCTAGAGTCAGTTGTTAAAGATGGGATAGCAGCACATTTGGAAAGTGGTGAAATCATTGGACAAAGTCAGCATGGATTTACGAAAGGTAAATCATGTCTGACGAATCTTGTGGAATTTTTCGTGGATGTAACTAGTAGTGTGGATAGGGGAGAACCTGTGGATGCGGTGTATCTGGACTTCTAGAAGGCTTTCGACAAGGTCCCACATAAGAGATTAGTATACAAACTTAAAGCACACGGTATTGGGGGTTCAGTATTGATGTGGATAGAGAACTGGCTGGCAAACAGGAAGCAAAGAGTAAGAGTAAACGGGTCGTTTTCACAATGGCAGGCAGTGACTAGTGCGGTACCGCAAGGCTCAGTGCTGGGACCCCAGCTATTTACAATATACATTAATGATCTGGATGAGGGAATTGAAGGCAATATCTCCAAGTTTGCGGATGACACTAAGCTGGGGGGCAGTGTTAGCTGTGAGGAGGATGCTAGGAGACTGCAAGGTGACTTGGATAGGCTGGGTGAGTGGGCAAATGTTTGGCAGATGCAGTATAATGTGGATAAATGTGAGGTTATCCACTTTGGTGGCAAAAACAGGAAACAGACTATTATCTAAATGGAGGCCAATTAGGAAAAGGGGAGATGCAGCGCGACCTGGGTGTCATGGTACACCAGTCACTGAAAGTAGGCATGCAGGTGCAGCAGGCAGTGAAGAAAGCGAATGGTATGTTAGCTTTCATAGCAAAAGGATTTGAGTATAGGAGCAGGGAGGTTCTACTTCAGTTGTATAGGGTCTTGGTGAGGCCACACCTGGAGTATTGCGTACAGTTTTGGTCTCCAAATCTGAGAGAGGACATTATTGCCATAGAGGGAGTGCAGAGAAGGTTCATCAGACTGATTCCTGGGATGTCAGGACTGTCTTATGAAGAAAGACTGGATAGACTCGGTTTATACTCTCTAGAATTTAGAAGATTGAGGGGGGATCTTATAGAAACAAAATTCTTAAGGGGTTGGACAGGCTAGATGCAGGAAGATTGTTCCCGATGTTGGGGAGGTCCAGGACAAGGGGTCACAGCTTAAGGATAAGGTGGAAATCCTTTAGGACCGAGATGAGAAGGACTTTTTTCACACAGAGAGTGGTGGGTCTCTGGAACACTCTGCCACAGAGGGTAGTTGAGGCCAGTTCATTGGCTATATTTAAGAGGGAGTTAGATGTGGCCCTTGTGGCTAAGGGGATCAGAGGGTATGGAGAGAAGGCAGGTACGGGATACTGAGTTGGATGATCAGCCATGATCATATTGAATGGCGGTGCAGGCTCGAAGGGCCGAATGGCCTACTCCTGCACCTAATTTCTATGTTTCTATGTACACACTCTCACACACATACTGTACATACACACAAAACCCCCAATAATAGTACAATAATGACAATATTAGTCCATGTAGTTAAACATAGCAACATAGGCAATAGGTGCAGGAGGAGGCCATTAGGCCCTTTGAGCCAGCACCGCCATTAATTATGATCATTGCTGATCATCCACAATCAGTAGCCCGTGCCTGCCCTCTCCCCGCCCTCTCCCCAAACCCCTTGAGCTCTATCTAACTCTCTTTTAAATTCATCCAGTGAATTGGCCTCCACTGCCCTCTGTGGCAGAGAATTCCACAAATTCACAACACTGGGTGACAAAGTTCAGAGCTTATTTGAGGTTCTGGTGTTTAACAGCCTGACAGTTGTAGAGAAGGAACTACAACGCTGGACCTGCACATTACAGCTTTCAGGCTCCTGGACCTCCCTCCCGATGGCAGGGGTGAGATATGAGTGTGGCCAGGGTGGAGTGGAGCTGTGATGATGGTGGCTGCCTTTTTGAGGCAGCGACTCTGGTAAATCCCTTCGATGGTGGGGAGATGAAGGGTCCATTAAAGGCAGGGGTCGGCAACCTACGGCCCACGGACCGGATCCGGCCCGTAACCCAAAATCATCCGTGTTCCAAAAGCAGGCGTATTCTTTTTCAATTAGTTTTCGCGACATCGGAACTGCAGCTAGTCACGGGGACACGAGCCGATCTGGGAACTGTAGCCAGTCCCGGGGACACGAGCCGATCTGGGAACTGTAGCCAGTCCCGGGGACACGAGCCGATCTGGGAACTGTAGCCAGTCCCGGGGGCACGAGCCGATCTGGGAACTGCAGCCAGTCCCGGGGGCACGAGAGAACTGTAGCCAGTCCCGGGGCCACGGGAGACCTGGGAACTGTAGCCAGTCCCGGGGGCACGAGCCGATCTGGGAACTGTAGCCAGTCCCGGGGACACGAGCCGATCTGGGAACTGTAGCCAGTCCCGGGGACACGAGCCGATCTGGGAACTGCAGCTAGTCACGGGGACACGAGCCGATCTGGGAACTGTAGCCAGTCCCGGGGGCACGAGCCGATCTGGGAACTGTAGCCAGTCCCGGGGACACGAGCCGATCTGGGAACTGTAGCCAGTCCCGGGGACACGAGCCGATCTGGGAACTGTAGCCAGTCCCGGGGACACGAGCCTATCTGGGAACTGCAGCTAGTCACGGGGACACGAGCCGATCTGGGAACTGCAGCCAGTCCCGGGGACACGAGCCGATCTGGGAACTGCAGCCAGTCCCGGGGACACGAGCCGATCTGGGAACTGTAGCCAGTCCCGGGGGCACGAGCCGATCTGGGAACTGTAGCCAGTCCCGGGGGCACGAGAGAACTGTAGCCAGTCCCGGGGCCACGGGAGACCTGGGAACTGTAGCCAGTCCCGGGGGCACGAGCCGATCTGGGAACTGTAGCCAGTCCCGGGGACACGAGCCGATCTGGGAACTGTAGCCAGTCCCGGGGACACGAGCCGATCTGGGAACTGTAGCCAGTCCCGGGGACACGAGCCGATCTGGGAACTGTAGCCAGTCCCGGGGGCACGAGCCGATCTGGGAACTGTAGCCAGTCCCGGGGGCACGAGCCGATCTGGGAACTGTAGCCAGTCCCGGGGACACAAGCCGATCTGGGAACTGTAGCCAGTCCCGGGGGCACGAGCCGATCTGGGAACTGTAGCCAGTCCCGGGGGCACGAGCCGATCTGGGAACTGTAGCCAGTCCCGGGGACACGAGAAATCTGGGAACTGCAGCCAGTCCCGGGGACACGAGAGAGAGATCTGGGAACTGTAGACAGTCCCGGGGACACGAGCCGATGTGGGAACTGTAGCCAGTCCCGGGGACACGAGCCGATCTGGGAACTGTAGCCAGTCCCGGGGACACGAGCCGATCTGGGAACTGTAGCCAGTCCCGGGGACACGAGCCGATCTGGGAACTGTAGCCAGTCCGGGGGACACGAGCCGATCTGGGACCTGTAGCCAGTCCCGGGGACACGAGAGAGAGATCTGGGAACTGTAGCCAGTCCCGGGGGCACGAGAGACCTGGGAACTGTAGCCAGTCCCGGGGACACGAGAGAGAGATCTGGGAACTGTAGCCAGTCCCGGGGACACGAGAGAGAGATCTGGGAACTGTAGCCAGTCCCGGGGACACGAGCCGATCTGGGAACTGTAGCCAGTCCCGGGGACACGAGCCTATCTGGGAACTGTAGCCAGTCCCGGGGACACGAGCCGATCTGGGAACTGTAGCCAGTCCCGGGGACACGAGCCGATCTGGGAACTGTAGCCAGTCCCGGGGGCACGAGCCGATCTGGGAATTGTAGCCAGTCCCGGGGACACGAGCCGATCTGGGAACTGTAGCCAGTCCCGGGGACACGAGCCGATCTGGGAACTGTAGCCAGTCCCGGGGGCACGAGCCGATCTGGGAACTGTAGCCAGTCCCGGGGGCACGAGCCGATCTGGGAATTGTAGCCAGTCCCGGGGACATGAGCCGATCTGGGAACTGTAGCCAGTCCCGGGGGCACGAGAGAGAGACCTGGGAACTGTAGCCAGTCCCGGGGGCACGAGCCGATCTGGGAATTGTAGCCAGTCCCGGGGACACGAGCCGATCTGGGAACTGTAGCCAGTCCCGGGGGCACGAGCCGATCTGGGAACTGTAGCCAGTCCCGGGGGCACGAGCCGATCTGGGAACTGTAGCCAGTCCCGGGGGCACGAGCCGATCTGGGAATTGTAGCCAGTCCCGGGGACATGAGCCGATCTGGGAACTGTAGCCAGTCCCGGGGACACAAGCTGATCTGGGAGCTACAGACAGTCCCGGGGACACGAGCTGATCTGGGAGCTACAGACAGTCCCGGGGCACGCAGTGACCTGGGCGTTACAGACAGTCCCGGGGCACACAGCCGACCTGGGAACTGCAGAAAACTAATTGAAAAACACGTGAAAACTAATGCTACAACAACACCAAGTGTCACACTGTGGCGATAGCTGTGGCCCACCATCCGCTCACACACGTGGGTCCTGGCCCCTGTGCACAACAAGGTTGCCTACCGACCCCTGGTCTAAGGCATGGTCTCTCAGCCAAGGTGCAGACTGGACATCGCGGTGGTCAGCAGTATAAGCGTCCACTCCCCGCCAGCGATGCCCGCACACTTTAAAGCACCACTTGTGAAATACTTTATGGGGTAGAATGAATGTTATAAAAGACTGTCTTTTTGTGAACATTTTCTCCCAGTCTTTCTCACTCACACTGGGCTGCCAATCGCGTCACCGTGTTGACTCCAACATCAGACTTTCTTTCAAGGACAAAGCACGCCAACGCATAATAGGTACTCGCCGTTGCTAAGCGAAGGGGAACGGCTGCTCTTTGTTTAGATCCCAGTCTAGTCATCAACTGCTGTTACATTTATTACACGCCTGAGATTGGCATCAAAAGCCACCTGTCCGTGTGATGGGACAATGGAGGAACTGCTGCCTTTGTGGGCCTGTCAGTGACTGGAGGGCCACAATCAGATCGAGACGGAGCCCTGACAGTGGCTGCTGTGCCTAGTGTCTGAGCCACATGGCAAGGGAGGTGCTGAGGGTAGCGCGTATCACACACACGTGTGGTGGAGGGTAGCGTGTATCACACACTCACACACACGTGTGGTGGAGGGTAGTGTGTATTTCATTGGCTATATTTAAGAGGGAGTTAGATGTGGCCCTTGTGGCTAAGGGGATCAGAGGGTATGGAGAGAAGGCAGGTACGGGATACTGAGTTGGATGATCAGCCATGATCATATTGAATGGCGGTGCAGGCTCGAAGGGCCGAATGGCCTACTCCTGCACCTAATTTCTATGTTTCTATGTATCACACACACACGCACTGGTGGAGGGTAGCGCGTATCTCACACACACACACGTGTGGTGGAGGGTAGCGTGTATCACACACACACATGTGGTGGAGGGTAGCGTGTATCACACTCACACACACGTGTGGTGGAGGGTAGAGTGTATCACACACACACACACGTGTGGTGGAGGATAGCGTGTATCACACACACGTGTGGTGGAGGGTAGCGCGTATCACACACTCACACGTGTGGTCGAGGATAGCGTGTGTCACACACACACACATGTGGCGGAGGGTAGCGTGTATCACACACACACACGCACGTGTGGTGGAGGGTAGCGTGTATCACACACACACACACGTGAGGTTGAGGATAGCGTGTATCACACACACACACGTGTGGTGGAGGGTAGCGTGTATCACACACACACACACGTGAGGTTGAGGATAGCGTGTATCACACACACACACGTGTGGTGGAGGGTAGCGTGTATCACACACACACGTGTGGTGGAGGGTAGCGCGTATCACACACACACGTGTGGTGGAGGGTAGCGTGTATCACACACACACACACGTGTGGTGGAGGGTAGCGTGTATCACACACACACACACGTGTGGTGGAGGGTAGCGTGTATCTCACACACACACACGTGTGGTGGAGGGTAGCGTGTATCACACACACACACACGTGTGGTGGAGGGTAGCGTGTATCACACACACACGTGGTGGAGGGTAGCGTGTATCACATACTCACACATGTGTGGTGGAGGGTAGCGTGTATCACACACACACGTGGTGGAGGGTAGCGTGTATCACATACTCACACATGTGTGGTGGAGGGTAGCGTGTATCACACACACACGTGGTGGAGGGTAGCGTGTATCACATACTCACACATGTGTGGTGGAGGGTAGCGTGTATCACACACACACACGCACGTGCTGGAAGGAACGTTCTTTTAGGAAGGAGATGAGGAGGAATTTCTTTAGTCAGAGGGTGATGAATCTGTGGAATTATTTGCCACAGACGGCTGTGGAGACAAAGTGAGTGGCTATATTTAAGGTAGCGATAGATAGATTGTTGATTAGTACGGTTACAGGTCTCAAACTAAACCTTTAACTCTGTAGCCCAGGCCGTCACACAGACAAGACTCCCCACCACCAACTCCATCTACACTTCACGCTACGCTGCCTCGGGAAAGCAGCCGACATCATCAAGGAGCACGCACACCCTGGTCATTCCCTCTTCTCCCCCGTGGGACAGGGCGCGGGTGAGGAGTTAGCGTTGGGACATTGTGTTACTGACCTCGTCGCTCTCCTCCACATCCACGTTGCCATTGGCGTCATCGTCCATCTGCTTGTGAATGCTCATGATGGCCTCGAAGCGGAGAACCTCATCCTCAATGTGGCACGAGGCTTCATCGATCCTGCACAGATCTGGACACAGAAGCACAATGAGACTGGCACCACATCTCTAACCGCAGCTCAAGTCCATGGGGCTTGCCCAAAGAGAGTCCACCGCAGGCAATGCACTCGCATCACCAGCACTTTTCCATGCAAACCCGTGTCTTTCCACTGACTGCACAAGCCCGTTCCTTCTCTCCAGAGATACTGCCTCACCCGCTGAGTTACTCCAGCATTTCGTGTCTACCAATTATTATCTAAACGGCGTCAAGTTGAGAAAAGGGGAAGTACAACGGGATCTGGGAGTCCATATTCATCAGTCAATGAAAGTAAGCATGCAGGTACAGCAGGCAGTGAAGAAAGCGAATGGCATGTTGGCCTTCATAACAAGAGGAGTCAAGTATAGGAGCAAAGAGGTCCTTCTGAAGTTGTACAGAGCCCTAGCGAAACCACACCTAGAGTATTGTGTGCAGTTTTGGTCCCCTAATTTGAGGAAGGACATTCTTGCTATTGCGGGAGTGCATCATAGGTTCACGAGGTTAATTCCCGGGATGGCGGGACTGTCATATGCTGAGAGAATGGAGCGGCTGGGCTTGTACACTCTGGAGTTTGGACGGATGAGAGGGGATCTGATTTGAAACATATAAGATTATTAAGGGTTTGGACACGCTAGAGGCAGGAACCATGTTCCCGGTGTTGGGGGAAGTCAAGAACCAGGGGCCACAGTTTAAGAATAAGGGGTAAGCCATTTAGAACGGAGATGAGGAAACTCTTTTTCACACACAGAGTTGTGAGTCTGTGGAATTCTCTGCCTCAGAGGGCGGTGGAGGCCGGTTCTCTGGACACTTTCAAGAGAGAGTTAGATAGGGCTCTTAAAGATAGCGGAGTCAGGGGTTATGGGGAGAAGGCAGGAACGGGGTACTGATTGGGAATGATCAGCCATGATCACATTGAATGGCGGTGCTGAATGGCCTACTCCTTCACCTATTGTCTGAATTAAACTGTTCTGAGCCTTTGCTTTTGCTTCAACCCAGTCAAATACGCAGGTCTTAATACAGACGGCACAGTGGAGCAGTGGCAGAGTTGCTGCCCCAGATTCAATCCTGACTACAGGCGCTGGCTGTACGGAGTTTGTCCGTTCTCCCTGTGACCGGCGTGGGTTTCCTCTAGGTGCTCCAGTTTCCTCCCACATTCCAAAGACATGCATGTTTGTAGGTTAATTGGCTTCTGTAAAATTGTAAATTGTCCCTAGTGTGTGTAGGATAGTGTTAATGTGCGGGGCAGGAAAAAGGTGCAGGAGTAGGCCATTCTGCCCTCCGAGCCCGCACTGCTATTCAATATGATCATGGCTGATCATCGAAAATCAGTACCTCATTCCTGTTTTTTCCCCCATATCCCTTGATTCCTGATCGCACCTTCTTTTTCAAATCATACAGAACTGATTAGTCGAGGCTTTAGCTAAATCTAACTCTCTCCTGAAAACACCCAGTGAACCGGCCTCCACTGCCTTCTGTGGCAGAGAATTCCACAGATTCACAACTCTCTGGGTGAAAACGTTTGTCCTCGTCTCAGTCCTAAAAGGACTATCCCTTATCCTTAAAACTGCGACCCCTGGTTCACATGATGGTGGTCTCAGTGGGCCAAAGGGCCTGTTTCCACACTGAAAGTCTACAGTCTAATACCAAAGCCTCGACGAATCAGTTCTGTTTGATTTGAAAAAGAAGGTGCGATTAGAGTTTTTACCAAAGTACCAAATATTATTTCAATAAGAATGTAAAGGACAGCGGGATAATGCAGTCCTAACCCGACAACTACATAGAAACATAGACAATAGGTGCAGGAGTAGGCCATTCGGCCCTTCGAGCCTGCACCGCCAATGTGATCATGGCTGATCATCCAACTCAGTATCCCGTACCTGCCTTCTCTCCATACCCTCTGATCCCCTTAGCCACAAGGGCCACATCTAACTCCCTCTTAAATATAGCCAATGAACTGGCCTCAACTACCCTCTGTGGCAGAGAGTTCCAGAGACCCACCACTCTCTGTGTGAAAAAAGTCCTTCTCATCTCGGTCCTAAAGGATTTCCCCCTTATCCTTAAGCTGTGACCACTTGTCCTGGACCTCCCCAACATCGGGAACAATCTTCCTGCATCTAGCCTGTCCAACCCCTTAAGAATCTTGTAAGTTTCTATAAGATCCCCTCTCAATCTTCTAAATTCTAGAGAGTATAAACCAAGTCAATGTAATATCTCAAGCATAAATGCTTGAGATATTACAATAATATGTCGTGGGCAGTACCATCGAATGTGTGATGTTGGGACAGGAATCGTATTAAGGGGGAGACACAAGGATCTGCAGATGTTGAAATGTGGAGCAAGGTATAAAGTGCTGGAGGAACTCAGCGGGCCAGGCAGCATCTAAGGAGGGAATGGACTGGTGATGTTTTGGGCCGAGACCTTTCTTCAGATACGAGTTCAAATCTTATATTGGAAATCAGAATTTAAATTCAGTTTAAGATTAACCATGGGTTGTTGGGTAGTCCAACATTGTTATGTACGGAACGCTGCATTGAAGCCCAGCCTGGTCCTGATCCATATCAACACCACTCAGACTTAACTACGTTCAGAGGAGTCTCAGAGTCATACGCCACAGAAACAGGCCCTTCAGCCCAACTCGGCCCTGCAGACCAAGGTGCCCCATCTAAATTACGTCAACTACCTCCTCCAGCAGCTCGTCTGAAGACGGTTTCAGCCCGAAACGTTGCCTATTTCCTTCGCTCCATAGATGCTGCCGCACCCAAGTTTCTCCAGCACTTTTGTCTACCCTCTGTGTGAAATAGTTGCCGCTCAGGTTTCTATTAAATCTTTCCCCTCTCACCTTAAACCTCTGTCCTCTTGATCCCCGACCCTGGGCAAGACACTCTGTGCATTTACCCCATCAAGGCCTGTCAAGATTTTCTACTCTAAGATCTCCCCTCATGATTAAATACACCTCTAAAAGACCTCCCTTTGTGATTTTATACACCTCTCTCTATAAGATCGCCCTTCTTCATTTTATATATCTCTATGAGATCACCCCTTAGCCTCATGCGTTCCAATGAATAATGTGCTATAATGGGCCTCTCCCACGTAGGTGATTTTTTGGGCAACTCCAGGCGACGTGTTTGTTGCCACATGTTTGGCAGTCGTCGCCTGGAGTCGTCGCCTCAAGTCTGATCACCGCTAAATTTTCAACATGTTGAACATTTTTCGGCGACAGTGGGTTTGGCGCCAATGAGCGTAGCTTGACGTAGGTGCTGTCGTAAGTTGTCGCCAAGATGCCGTAGGGTGTCAGCAGTTTTTCGGCGACTTGTTACGACTATGACGGTCGCCGGCAGTTGCTTAAAGAAATCGGCAAGTGGGAAAGTCCCATAAGTCACTTGCTTATATTGAAGGATGTTGTTGTGTTGTTGCATTTAAAGCTGCAGCAAGAAAGAATAGTCTTGCTCTGGACCTGGTACATATGAAACGTAAACACTCGATGCTTGACAATGCTCACAAAGTGTTCTGCATTTTTCAAAACTACAGTTCATGCGTAAAATTAAAGTGCTTGATGGTAAAGTGGGGCTTGTGATCTAGCTGGAGAGGGTGGCAGAGGCACCGAGCAGTCACAGAGTCGTGTTAGTAGCCTAGCGGAAACCTATGAATAGTCCAGAGACAACCTGGAGGTAACGGCTGGTCAGGTCCTGTAAGCTTCTACCTGCCTCACACTGCACACGGCTGGAAACAAGCAGAGTAACAACGAACTGCAGATGCTGGCTAGTTCACAAAATGACACAAGATATAAAGACAGGACAATAAAATTAACTGAACATGTATAGGTGACATTTCTGCTCGAGACCCTTCTGCAGAGCCACCTATCCATGTTCTCCACAGATGCTGCCTGACTCGCTGAGTTACTCCAGCACTCTGTGTCGATTTGCACATATAATTAAAATGTTTGCCATCGATCATAGCCAACATTTCTTAATACAGTGACAGTTAGGAATGATACATAAACATTAAACTTTATTAACAACATGTTAGGCCACTCGGCCCTTCGAGCCAGCACCACCATTCAATGTGATCATGGCTGATCATCCAGAATCAGTACCCTGTTCCTGCTTTCTCCCCATTTCCCTTGATTCCGTTAGCCCTGAGAGCTAAATCTAATTCTCTCTTGAAAACATCCAGTGAATCGGCCTCCACTGCCTCCTGTGGCAGAGAATTCCACAGATTCACAACTCTCTGGGTGAAGAAGTGTTTCCTCATCTCCGTTTTAAATGGCCGACCCCTTATTCTTTAACTGTGACCCCTGGTTCTGGACTCCCCCAACATGGAGAACATTTTTCCTGCATAGCCATCATCTAACCTGTCCGATCCCTTAAGAATTTTATATGTTCTATAAGATCCCCTCTCATCCTTCTAAATTCCAGTGAATACAAGCCCAGTCGACCGATTCTGCGACAGGCCGTGTTAATGTGCAGGGGTGTGAGGAGGGGGTTGAAGATCATGTGGGTGGTCTCAATGCTGATGGGCGATTGTCTCTTGCCCACCGAGCAGAGTTCTCCAAACCCCAGAACGAGGGAACAGGAACAAAGCTTTCGTACAAAGCCCATCAGGTCTGCCCCGCCATTCAATCATGGCTGATCTATCTTACCCTCTCAACCCCATTTACCTGCCTTGTCCCCATAACCTCTGACACCCATACTATTCAATGTCTGTGCCAAGCATGAAGCCAGGTCCATCACCTGTGATCCATATCCCTCCATTCCTGACATATCCATGTGCCTTATTCAAAGGGCTCTTAAACACCACTTAGAAACAAGGAACTGCAGATGCTAGTCTGAAGAAGTGGCCCCAACCTGAAACGCCACCTATCCTTCCCCACAGATGCTGCCTGACCTGCTGAGTTACTCCAGCACTTTGTGTCTATCTTTTGCTCTTCAAACACTTTCTCAAGCAAAAGATAAAGTGCTGGAGTAACTCAGCGGGTCAGGCAGCATCTGTGGAGAACATGGATAGGTGACGTTTCACAGAGTGCTGGAGTAACTCAGCGGGTCAGGCAGCATCTGTGGAGAACATGGATAGGTGACGTTTCACAGAGTGCTGGAGGCATCTGACTCCCTCTTATATATAGCCAATGAACTGGCCTCAACTACCTTCTGTGGCAGAGAATTCCAGGGAGTTCCAGGGTATATAAGAGGGAGTTAGATGTGGCTAAAGGGATCAGGGGGTATGGAGAGAAGGCAGGTACAAGATACTGAGTTGAATGATCAGCCATGATCATATTGAATGGCGGTGCAGGCTCGAAGGGCCGAATGGCCTACTCCTGCACCTATTGTCTATGTTTCTATGTTTCCATTACGTGTGTTTGGCGCGACCAACCGGAAGCGGAGATCACGCGAAGTTCGTGCGTGACGTCTGTGGCAGAGACTCACCACGCTCTGTGTGAAAAATGTTTTTCTCATCTCGGTCCTAAAGGAATTCCCCCTTATCCTTAAACTGTGACCCCTTGTTCTGGACCTCCCCAACATCCTCCAGCATCTAGCCTGTCCAAACCCTTAAGAATTTTGTAAGTTTCTATAAGATCCCCCCTCAATCTTCTAAATTCTAGCGAGTACAAGCCGAGTCTATCCAGTCTTTCCTCATATGAAAGTCCTGACATCCCAGGAGTCAGTCTGGTGAACCTTCTCTGTACTCCCTCTATGGCAAGAATGTCTTTCCTCAGATTAGGAGACCAAAACTGTACGCAATACTCCAGGTGTGGCCTCACCAAAACCCTGTACAATTGCAGTAGAACCTCCCTGCTCCTATACTCAAATCCTTTCGCTATGAATGCTAACATACCATTCGCTTTCTTCACTGCCTGCTGCACCTGCATGCCTACTTTCAATGACTGGTGTATCATGACATCCAGGTCTCGTTGCATCTCCCCTTTTCCTAATCTGCCACCATTCAGATAATAGTCTACCCTTCTGTTTTTGCCACCAAAGTGGATAACCTCACATTTATCCACATTATACTGCATCTGCCATGCATTTGTCCACTCACCCAGCCTATCCAAGTCACCTTGCATCCTCCTCACACCTAACACTGCCCCCTAGCTTCGTGTCATCTGCAAACTTGGAGATGTTACATTCAATTCCCTCGTCCAAATCATTAATATATATTGTAAATAGCTGGGGTCCCAGCACTGAGCCTTGCGGTACCCGACTAGTCGCTGCCTGCCATTCTGAAAATGACCCGTGTCCTTGTTCCCCATGATCAATTCACCTGTTTCTGACTGCAAGGGACCTACATTTGGTTTAACTAATCTTTTTCTCTTCACATATCTATAAAAACTTTTGCAGTCAGTTTTTATGTTCCCTGCCAGTTTTCTTTCAAAATCTATTTTCCCTTTCCTAATTAAGCCCTTTGTCCTCCTCTGCTGGATTCTTAATTTCTCCAAGTCCTCTGGTAGGCTGCTTTTTCTGGCTAATTTGTATGCTTCATCTTTTGTTTTGATACTATCCCTGATTTCCCTTGTTATCCATGGATGCACTACCTTCCCTGATTTATTATTTTGCCAAACTGGGATGAACAATTGTTGTAGTTCATCCATGCAGTCTTTAAATGCCTTCCATTGCACATCCACTGCCAACCCTTTAAGAATCAATTGCCAGTCTATCTTGGCCAATTCACGTCTCACACCTTCAAAGTTACCTTTCTTTAAGTTCAGAACCCTTGTTTCTGAATTAATTATGTCACTCTCCATCCTAATGAAGAACTCAACCATATTATGGTCACTCTTGCCCAAGGGGCCACACACAAGACTGCTAACTAACCCTTCCTCATTACTCAATACCCAGTCTAGAATAGCCTGGTCTCTCGTTGGTTCCTCTACATGTTGGTTTAGAAAACTATCCCGCATACATTCCAAGAAATCCTCTTCCTCAGCGCCCCAGCCAATTTGATTCACCCAATCTATATGTAGATTGAAGTCGCCCATTATAACGGTTTTACCCTTGTTGCACGCATTTCTAATTTCCTGTTTGATGCCATCCCCAACTCCAATACTACTGTTAGGTGGCCTGTACACAACTCCCACTAGTGCTTTCTGCCCCTTAGTGTTTCGCAGCTCTACCCATATCGATTCCACATCCTCCAAGCTAATGTCCTTCCTTTCTATTGCATTAATCTCCTCTCTAACCAGCAACGCTACCCCACCTCCTTTACCTTTCTGTCTATCCCTCCTGAATATTGAATATCCCTGGATGTTCAGCTCCCAGCCTTGGCCACCCTGGAGCCATGTCTCCGTGATCCCGACTATATCATATTCATTAATAACTATCTGCACATTCAACTCATCCACCTTATTACGAATGCTCCTCGCATTGAGACACAAAGCCTTCAGGCTTGTTTTTACAACACTCTTACCCCTTATACAATTATGTTGAAAAGTTGCCCTTTTTGATTTTTGCCCTGGATTTGTCTGCCTGCCACTTTTACTTTTCACCTTGCTACCGATTGCTTCTACCCTCATTTTATACCCCTCTTTCTGCCTGCTCACACATTTAAGAAACCCACCACCTCCATGTTGGGTCTGATAGCTTCCCTTCTCTGCCTCCTGCCTCAGACACTGTCTACTAGCTTTCTCTATTTGAGTCCATCCACCCCAAACGTTCAAGTTTAAAGTCTCCCCAGTAACCTTTACAAATCTCCCCGCCGGGATACTGGTCCCCCTCGGGTTCAAGTGCAACTGGTCCTTTTTGTACAGGTCACACCTTCCCTAAAGGAGTGAGCCCATGCAAGTGGGACAGGCCCTTTACTCTCTGTCTAAACCATTCAGGATATTAAACACCTCATGGAGACAGAGTTGTACCCCGAGACTGACGGCAAGGTCCACACAGACCCCTTAGCCTAACAATGTTAATCACATCCGCCTGCATTAGTTGCGTTTATGGTCACGTGTACTAAGGTACATTATGACTGTGGCCTTCCTTCTATGCTCTGCCTATTTGACGGCCAATCTAATTTGCCTCATAAACAGAAGTGGACCTGATTGAGCTTCAAGTGCATGGCTGTGCATATTATCAACAATTTGTCCTGGTCTAACCACATTGATGCTACGACCATGAAAGCACAACAATGCCTTGACTTCTTCAGAATCCTGAGGAAATTCAACGTCTGCCATGAGTCATAAGGAGTAAGCCATTTAGAACGGAGACGAGGAAACACTTTTTCACAGAGAGTTGTGAGTCTGTGGAATTCAGAGGGTGGTGGGGGCCGGTTCTCTGGATACTTTCAAGAGAGAGCTAGATAGGGCTCTTAAAGATAGCGGAGTCAGGGGATATGGGGAGAAGGCAGGAACTGATTAGGGATGATCAGCCATGATCTCAGTGAATGGCGATGCTGGTTCAAAGGGCCGAGTGGCCTGGTCCTGCACCTATTGTCTATTCCAATTTGCAAAGATCCACCACAGAAAGCATCAGAAGGTCCTAACTGATAGGAGTAGAACTAGGCCATTCGGCCCACCAAGTCGTGTGGACTTGGACCAAGTCATCTGGACTACGCAGTTGCAGCTTGGGACCCGTACACAGATAAAAACAATTCATCCATCGAACGTGTCCAAAGACAGGCCGCTCGATTTGTTACTAACACCTACGAGAGAGAAGTGAGTGTCACCGAAATTCTGAATTCTCTGGGCGGGGTGGAACCCTCTCCAAGACAGACGTGAAGCTCACTGTTTGACCTGTTTTTACAAAATGTTAAATGGTCAGCTAGACATAGATCACAAGACCTACACCAACCCCAAACCAATTAGGAGCAGACGAGGGCATTCGATCCAATTTGTGGTCAGATGTGTACAGCAATTTGTTCTTCCCACGCACTATTAAAGCAGGGAATAATCTCCACCAAGCCACGGATGCCCAGCCAGATGCAACTAAATTTAAAGTGGCACTTTCTTCCCAATAACCCTCTCTGGCTAAACCCTCCTTCACCACCTGCAGTTTAAATTCCAGTTGGAATATTTTGGAGGACCAAGTAACCAAGAGCCAAGTCTACTCACGTAGCTATCTGTCGCTCCTAACCCCATTCTCCGGCCTTCTCCCCATAACCTCTGATTGCACTGTAGTTTGGTCTGGCAACTGCTCTCCCAAGATCATTAGAAATTGCAGAGTTGTGGATGTAGCCCAGACCAGTCTCCCTGCTCCCTCCGCCCCAACCATGGACTCTGTCTACACCACACCACCCTACTCCCGTCGGTTAGAAAATACAAGAGCTCGAAAAGACGATTATCACCAGATTCAAGTACAGATTCTCCTCAGCTGTTATCAGACTATTCAGCGTACCCTCATAAGCTACCGAGGTATTCCCGATCTTCCAATCTACCTGATTGTGGCCCTTGCACATTTTAGAATGGAGCTACGGAAGGAATGGACTATGAATGAGACAACTAGCACAGCAATGGACAGAGCAGCAGCCCCGGCAGGGCATAAGCTACCAAGCTGCATCTGGGGCTGGGAAAAGACAACATCAGAGAAGGGTCTCAAGATTCATTAGGGCAGGGGAAAGTGCCTGAGAGACCTTGGTGTGGGGCCTCGCATTGGCCATTACCTTCTAAGAGGTAGGCCAAATCAGTCGAGTGAAGTCTAGTGGGAGGTTGACCACCACAGTCCACAGGGTATCAGCACCCCAGGCCAAGCTCAACCAAGTACTGTCCCACCAACGGACACGAGTCCAGAGCCCAGCCAGCCACAGTCAGCGGTAGAGAGGAAGATGGAGCAGTCACTGACTGTAGCTGAAGAGGAAAGATGCTGCCTGGGCTGCCACGTGACCATCTAGAGGCTAACCATAAGACACACACCCAGGGCAGATCACCCTGTGGTGGGCCTGCCTCGACTGAGGGTGTCTTGTGATAAAAGGCCGAAACACCCAGTGATATTGAGGTACACAACTGAAGATGTGTCTGATTGGTAGCAAAATTCACCTGGTGGTCATCCCCAAGAATACCGGTGTCAGTTGTGGTGAAGAACCTTAGGGATTGTAACATCCAGTCCTACTAACCAATGTTATTATCTGCATTTTGGGGTTAGCTGCAACACCCTATTCTGCACTCTGTGTAGTTTTCTCATTGCACGACCTCTGCACTTGTTTATGGTTTGGTTCACTCATGCATGGTTTCATTTTCCAGTATTACACTCAAAGCAGTTCTTCACTGCATCTCAGTGCACGTGCAATAATGAACCTAAATAATGCCACCAGTGTCTGATTCTACCACCACCCCCGTCTCTGCCTCTGCATGAGGGAGTTTTAAACTAGAGGGCACCCATTCAAGATGAGAAGGAGAAGATTTAAAATATTTACTTTCAAGAGTTTGATAGGGCTCTTAAAGATAGCGGAGCCAGGGGATATGGGGAGAAGGCAGGAACGGGGTACTGATTGGGGATGATCAGCCATGATCACATTGAATGGCAGTGCTGGTTCGAAGGGCCGAATGGCCTACTCCTGCACCTATTGTCTATTTCAGTCCCCAGAACCCGATCTCTACTCCAGTTTATCATGGGAGGAGATTACCAGAAACAAAGGGGATTGAAGGAGGTGCCCAAAATGGGTGTGATAAGGTGAATGCACGGAGACTTTTACCCAGAGCAGACGATCATGATCTAGAGGCATAGATTTCGGGAGAGCTCAGGAACATTGAATGGGAAGGTGATGGGGCATCTTGGCTAGCGTGGGCATGTTAGGCCACAGGACCTGTGTGCAGGCCGGGTGGGCAGCAAACGGTGGTCTTGCCCTCGGCCCGAGCATGCACAATAAAAGAACAAACACCACACTGCCTATTGTAAACCTGTGGCTCAGTGGGAGAGAGTACGGGGACAGGGCGTGCCCTTTTAAAAAGGCCATTTATCAGTCACAAAACAATGCTCAAACTATTTCACGTTCAGCAAAGCTGGAACAAAGAACTGCAGATGGACACAAAATACTGGAGCAGCTCAGCAGGTTAGGCAGCACCTCTGGAGAGAAGGAGTGGGCGACGTTTCAGGTCAACAGACAATAGGTAAGTAAGTTTATTGGCCAAGTATTCACATACAAGGAATTTGCCTTGGTGCTCCGCCCACAAGTAACAACATGACATACAGTGACAGTTACGAATGACTCAGAAAACACTAAACATTAATAATAATAAAACATTAATGATAAAACACCGTTGATCAAGCACGTGAACCAACACAATACCAGATCAAAGGGAGGCTACAGATTTTTGGCTGTTGAGTAGAGCACCAGACTGATTCCTGGGACCAGACTGATTCCTGGGATGTCAGGACTTTCATATGAGGAAAGATTGGATAGACTTGGCTTGTACTCGCTGGAATTTAGAAGATTGAGGGGGGATCTTATAGAAACTTACAAAATTCTTAAGGGGTTGGACAAGCTAGATGCTGGAAGATTGTTCCCGATGTTGGGGGAGTCCAGAACAAGGGGTTACAGTCTAAGGATAAGGGGGAATTCCTTTAGGACCGAAATGAGGAAAATATTCTTTACACAGAGAGTCGTGAGTCTCTGGAATTCTCTGCCACAGAAGGTAGTTGAGGCCAGTTCATTGGCTATATTTAAGAGGGCGTTAGATGTGGCACTTGTGGCTAAAGGGATCAGGGGGTATGGAGAGAAGGCAGGTACGGGATACTGAGTTGGATGATCAGCCATGATCACATTGAATGGCGGTGCAGGCTCGTAGGGCCGAATGGCCTACTCCTGCACCTATTTTCTATGTTTCTAACTACTCGTGGATAAAAACTGTTTTTATGTCTGGCTGTGGCAGCTTTGACAGTCCGGAGTCGCCTTCCAGAGGGTAGTGATTCAAAGAGTTTGTGGCCAGGGTGAGAGGGGTCAGAGATGATCTTGCCCGCTCGCTTCCTGGCCCTTGCTGTGTACAGTTCATCAATGGAGGGAAGGTTGCAGCCAATAACCTTCTCTGCTGATCGGACGATTCGCTGCAGCCTCCGGGTGTCGTGCTTGGTGGCTGAGCCAAACCAGACCACGATGGAGAAGGTGAGGACAGACTCCGCGATGGCCGTGTAGAATTGGACCATCATTGCCTGTGGCAGATTGAGCTTCCTCAGCTGCCGCAGGAAGTACATCCTCTGTTGTGCCTTTTTGACTGTGGAGTTTATGGTAGCCCCACACTTACAGTCCTTGGAGATGATGGTTCTCAGGAAACCTAAAAGACTCCAATAGGTGCAGGAGTAGGCCATTCGGCCCTTTGAGCCAGCACCACCATTCAATGTGATCATGGCTGATCATCCCCAATCAGTACCCCGTTCCTGCCTTCTCCCCATATCCCCTGACTCCGCTATCTTTAAGAACCCTATCAAGCTCTCTCTTGAAAGTATCCAGAGAACCGGCCTCCACCACCCTCTGAGGCAGAGAATTCCACAGACTCACAACTCTGTGACAACTCTCCGCCGGGACCCTTCTTCAGACTGTCAGGTGTGTGGGAGATACATAGACCTTCCGAGGCCAAGAACTGCAGATGCTGGTTTATACCAAAGATAGACACCAAAAGTGCTGGAGTAACTCAGCAGGACAGGCAGCATCTCTGGAGAGAAGGAATGGGTGATGTTTTGGGTCAAGACCCTTCTTCAGTGAGGGTCAGGGTAGAGGGAGACAGAGAGATATGGTAGGTAGACAAAAATGCTGGAGGAACTCAGCAGGTGAGGCAGCATCTATGGAGCGAAGGAATAGGTGACGTTTCGGGTCGAGACAATGGTCTAGTCTACATTTTCCTTTATATTTATCCCCTGTGATCTGTCATTTTCACACCTAACCCTAGATATGGTTGGGTAAGGTGTGAAAACGACAGATCACAGGGGACAAACGTCAAGGAAAATGTAGACTGGATCGTTGTTAGCAAGGGGAAGGTGCACAAGGCATACAAAGTCAAATATAATTAGGACAGTGAAACTAGTTGGAGAACTAGGATGGGGGAGGGATGGAGAGAGTGGGAAAGCAAGGGTTACTGGAAGTTAGAAGTCAATATTCATATCGCTGAATATTGTATAAATATTGACTTCTCCGACAGGGCTCAGTGCCAGAGAATGACAGTGGGACACTGGCTTCATTAGTCAGGGCAGTGAAGAAACACAACTGGGAGATTATGCTTGATAAAACCTCAGATAGATCACTGTGTACAGTTCCAGTCAGCACGATATAGGAAGGTGTGGTTGAGTTGGAGAGAGTGCAGAGGACGATGTTGCCTGGGGTGGAGTGTTCCAGTTATGAGGAAACAAAATTGCTGGAGAAACTCAGTGGGTGAGGCAGCATCAATGGAGCAAAGGAAATAGGTGACGTTTCGGGGAATTATTTGGTATGGTAATTGAAAAGTTTCTGAAATACTAACTTGGAATGGAATCGGAGCATGCAACCATTGTCTTTTTTGAGGAGGACAGATGAGAACTTTGGCTTACAGCCCAGGATGTAATTAGTTTGCTTGCTGTCAGAGCAATATTTCAATGACCTGCATTATCTGCAATTCAAACATTCAAAATGGCACGAAGGAGAGGGCAATGCTGAGAAAGGAACTGCAGATGCTGGTTCAAACTGAAGATGGAATAACTCAGGCGGCATCTCTGGAGAGAAGGTATGGGTGACGTTTTGGGTCGAGACCCTTCTTCTGACTGAAAGTCCCTTTCCCGTGACTTTCAGTCTGAAGAAGGGTCTCGATCCGAAATGTCACCCAGTTCCTTCCTATAGATTTGTAGAGACATGGAACACTTAATGTTGAGACAACGTTACTGTAATCCGACGCTTAAAATGCCTGCGTTTTAAAATCTAAATATTTCTTTGCCGTAAAATAAATAGTTACACATGGTCATAGCTGGTTACCCTGTATTCTGCGAATTGGTTTTCATATATATATATATATTTCAAAACCGCGCAAATGATAAATTGCAGGAATAACGTGTTTTTAAAAGAGTTTACTTCAGTTATGATTAGTTAACGGTGTAAACCATTTGAAATAGAAACCAATTATATTTTCCCAAAGCAAAAATCCAGGAAAAATGTCCTGAGTGCATAAATTCCTAATTCACAATCAAGAAACTGCATCAAGAAACATCGGATTAGAATGTGATTTTCGACTCCTAATACGATCCATTAGGAACCCCGGCAGTTCTACGTGAGGAACGCACTTGGGCAAATGAAATGCATCGGTCTTTAGCGATTCAGAACTGTGCGCTGGATTGTAACAATTTCATACATAGTGAGCTCGGAGCTGAAGCTACAGTCTGCAGTTTTAGAGCACGGGACAATTATAGGTAATCAAAAGAAAAATAATGAACTTTATCTAACACCTGCTTCCCGACCCGAAATGTCACCCATCCATTCTCTCCAGAGATGTTGCCTGGCCCGAACCGCTGAGTTCCTCCAGCTTTTTGTGTCTGTCTTCAGGGTAAACCATAGATCATACAGCGGAGCAAGATAGTCCACTCCATAGATCATAGAGCGGACGCCATGACCAAAGATCATAGGTTGGAGCGGAGGCGGAGGCCGGTTACGGAAATGGCGCTGAGGATTACCCATGACCTTCAACGGCCTTTTCGACGAGTGGACTATCTTGATCTTTGGTTATAACCACAAAGGGTGCTGATGATGCTGGCGGATGATATCAGTGCCCTCTCCCAGCTTAACTGTTCCTCTGTGGAGCTGCTGAGAATGAAGGGGGGGGGGGGGGGGGGCACGGCAGGAGGGGTTGAACACTGAGAACGAAGGGGGACGTAGTGGGGGTGAGGTGCCGGGAATGAAGGGGGACCCCGCTGGGACGAGGGGGCTGTCGAGAACAAGGGGGACCCGGTGGGAGGAAAGGGCCGCTGAGAAGAGGGGGGGGGGGGGGGCGGATGGAGGGGGCCAGCTACCACGAGCGGCGTCAAGCAGTGGATCAGGACAGTTCGCTGAGCGTTTGTAACTGTGTTCCCCCCCCCCCCGCCCCCCCATGTCTACTGCCTCAGTGAGGTCTACCGGGCTGGATGCCAAACAAAGCATTTCACTGTAGAGTATCATTGAATAAGTGCGCCTGAAGAAGGGTCACGACCCAAACGTCACCCATTCCTTCTCTCCAGAGATGCTGCCTGTCCCGTTCAGTGACTCCAGTAATTTGTGTCTATATTCAGTGTAAATTCAGTGAGAATCCAGAAATGGGAGGTGCAAAGGGACTTGGGAGCTGGTGCTGGATTCCCAAAAGGTTAATCTGCAAGTTGAATTGGTAGTAAGGAAGGCCAACGCAATGCTAACATTTATTTCAAGAGGGCTTGTATACACAAACAGGGACGTAATGCTGAGGCTCTATAAGGCGCTGGTCAGGCCGCATTTGGAATATTGTGAGCAGTTTTGTACACCATATCTGAGGAAGGATGTGCCGGCTCTGGAGAGGGTCCAGAGGAAGTTTACAAGAATGATCCCAGGAATGATGAGCGTTTGTCAGCGCTGGGCCTCTACTCACTGGAGTTTAGAAGAATGAGGGGGGACCTCATTGAAACATACAGAATAGTGAAAGGCCCAGATAGAGTGGATGTGGAGAGGATGTTTCCACTAGTGGGAGAGTCTAGGACTCTAGAGCTGAGGGCACAGCCTCAGAATTAAAGGACGTTCCTTTAGGAAGGAGGCGAGGAGGAATTTCTTTTGTCAGAGGGTGGTGAATCTGTGCAATTCTTCGCCACAAAAGGCTGTGGAGGCCAAGTCAGTGGATATTTTTAAGGCAGAGATAGATAGATTCTTGATCAGTACGGGTGTCAGGGGTAATGGGGAGAAGGCAGGAGAATGCGGTTAGGAGGGAGAGCTAGATCAGCCATGATTGAATGGCAGAGTAGACTTGATGGGCCGAATGGCCTTATGACTGCTACTGACACATTGAATGCTGCCTCCGTGGTGCTGGGAGACCCGGCCAAGCCCCCCCGCTCATCTCGGACCTTTGTGTCGTGCTGTACATGCCGACAGTGAGCTGAAGGTCCAACCACAGGACACGAGGCTGAAAGGACACACCGTTTGTCCAGGAGCCCACGGCAGGGTTGCACAGAACTTGCCCAAGATCACCCACTTTGATAACCCGAGGAAAGAAAGTGCGTGGAAATGTGAGCTGACTTTATTTTTAGTAGCAGGGATGGGCGGTGGAGATTGCTCAGCCGCAGCCTGAACGAGCAAAGGAGAAGCAGGGAAACTTTCACACTGAGTATACTCAGAACTACACACCTCACAGGGGGTTAGGTTTAAGCATTGCCTGTCATTCTCTTCTTGGTGCATGTGCTGAAGCCATTCGCAAGGTGCAGCCCAGCTCTCACGGCTACATTAGTGGCTGCTTTATACATCCTTTCATATATAGCACTCTGCATGCATTTTAAAGAGGCTCTGAGCCAAGCAGCTAATCCCACAGAACTGGAACTAAACAGCTTAAACAACTTCAAACTGAAAGTGCGCAAGAAACTGACAAACATTCCGACAAATGAGTCAAGCCGCGGCAAGAATGGAGGAGATAAACACTTGGACAAAGTGTCGCCAACGCTCGCCATGCATGGTCAGAGTGGATCAATACGGCTGCAGACTAACTGGGAGGCCAGAGTTAGTGAGTGACAGACAGCTGGTGGTGAGAACAGAGCTGAACTCGGTTTATTGCAAGCAGCCTTGTGATTCAGCCGGAGCTGCTGGCAACTATTGCTTCTCAATATGTCTGCTTCCTTATCAATGTGTTGTTTAGTTTACAGATACGGTGCAGAAAAATACCATCCAGCGATCCCCACACATTAAAACTATCCTACACACACTAGGGACATAGACAACAGGTGCAGGAGTAGGCCATTCGGCCCTTTGAGCCAGCACCGCCAATCAATGTGATCATGGCTGATCATCCGCAATCAGTTCCCCGTTCCTGCTTTCTCCTCGTATCCCTTGATTTCGTTAGCCCTAAGTGCTAAATCTAACTCTCTCTTGAACGCATCAATTATACATTTATACCATATCAATTAACCTACAAACCTGTGCGTCTTTGGAGTGTGGAAGAAAACCGAAGATCTAGGAGAAAACTCATTCAGATCACGGGGAGAACATGCAAACTCCATACAGACAGCACCCGTAGTCAGGATCGAACCCAGGCCTCTAGCGCTGTGAGGCAGGAACTCTACCGCGGCGCCACCGTGCCGTCCTTGTCTGATGCATCAATGGCGTTTATGTCACCCATTTTGCACCTTCCCGAGATCATGAGAATCAGTCAACAATAGACAATAGGTGCAGGAGTAGGCCATTCGGCCCTTCGAGCCAGCACCGCCATTCAATGTGATCATGGCTGATCATCCCCAATCAGTACCCCGTTCCTGCCTTCTCCCCATATCCCCTGACATCGCTATCTTTAAGAGCCCTATCTAGCTCTCTCTTGAAAGTATCCGGCCTCCACCGCCCTTTGAGGGAGAGAATTCCACAGACTCACAACTCTCTGTGAGAAATAGTGTTTCCTCGTCTCCTTTCTAAATGGCTTACCCCTTATTCTTAAACTGTGGCCCCTGGTTCTGGACTCCCCCAACATCGGGAACATGTTTCCTGCTGCTAGCATGTCCAAACCCTTAATAATCTTATATATTTCAATAAGATCCCCTCTCATCCTTCTAAACTCCAGAGTATACAAGCCCAGCCGCTTCATTCTCTCAGCATATGACAGTTCCCCCATCCTGGGAATTAACCTTGTAAACCTACGCTCCACTCCCTCAATGCCTTCAACAATATTTGGCCGAGTTATTTCGAGATATTTCTAGAGATCCCCAAACCGGTATCCATAAAAACCAAAGTCTGCTTTGACTCTAGCAGATTGTTTAGTCAGGAAATGGAGTTGCCAAAATATCCAGCTTGTAGAGCAGAACTACCTTTGAAATCTTATAACAAGATTGGTATTGGTTTATTATTCTCACATAAACCAACATACGGTGAAAAACGTTGTTTGCCTGCTGTCCAGTCAAATCGTACCGTACACAATTCCAATCAAGCCACACACAAGTACAACAGATAGTGCAAAGAGACTGATACCAGAGTGGACAATGTAGACTATTACAGCATAATCGCGCTACAGTTATAGATAAAGTGTAGGTTGTAAAAAGTGCAAGGGGCGCTAGGAGAAGCGCTGGGAGATCGAGACTATACCCAGAGCTTACCCACTATCTTAATTAAAATCAGGAGTAGTTGCTGCGATATATATTTGCTTAATTACAGGTAAACTTCCCAAAGACACAGTCCAGCACAACATACATTTGTTCTTCCAAAAGCTGTCACTGTGTTGGTCGCAGATACCTTGCCAGATGGAGTTGCGACTGAATGCAGATTCTAATTCACTGTAGGCTAAGATGAAGGTCCTCCCAAATAGTGTCACAGAGTTGTACAGCATGGACACAGGCCCTTCAGCCCAACTTGTCCATACCGATCAAGTCGGCATACTGGGCTAGTCCCATTTGTCTGCATTAGGCCCATAGCCCTCGAAACCCTTGCTAGCCTTACATCTGTCTAGTTGTATCACAGATAGACACAAAATGCTAGAGTAACTCAGCGGGACAGGCAGCATCTCTGGAGAGAAGGAATGGGTGACGTTTCGGGGTGAGACCCTACTTCAGACTGATTACTAGTTGTATCAGAGTGAGGACAGATTTTGGCTCAGCGATGGGAGCGAGACATCCTATTCTTTCTACACTGGTGATCCAGGTTGGCTGTGAGATGCTGCGGATTGACTGCGGAAAAACACACGTTGCAACTGCAGCAAATCAATGAAGTGGAGCGCCTCAACCACGATCAGTCTGAAGAAAAGCCCCAACCCAAAAAGTTACCTATCTGTGTTCTCCAAGCTGCTGCCCGACCCACTGAGTTACTCCACAACCTGTGGCTTTCTCTAAACCGTTCCAATCCATGTAACTGTCCAAGACATGGTGTTGTCTGTCCATTGCACCCACAGATGCTGCCTGACCCCCTGAGTTTGGGTTCTGCTCAAGATTCCTGAATCTGCAGCTCCTTGTGTCGACATGCTGCTTGAATGTGCATGATGTTTTTGGGGCAACAATGATGCACCTCTCCAGTGAGTAGACCACTGCACGAGGTTCAAGACCAGAGGCAAACAGGTAGACTGGAAGTGTTGAAGACACAAGAGGCTGCAGATGTGGAATGTGTGGAGGAAATTGGACATGCCATTTCAGGTCCAGCCTGTACCTATCTGTAATGTAATTATCTGCACATTGCCTTAATTTGATCTCGTGCAGAGTAAATGATGAGGAGTGACGTTAAGAGAGTGGAAATCTACTACCACTCTCACAGACGGCTGCAGAAACCCAGGATCAGTTTATGTTTTCTAGTCATAGATTTTCTTTCTTCCAGTATGCCTTCCGTGACACACTGGTCAACCTGAGGAGCACTTTCAGCAACAGACTGGTTCCACCAAGATGCAGCACAGAACGCCACAGGAGATCCTTCTTCCCTGTGGCTATCAAACTGTACAACTCCTTATGACCAGTTCTATCGTATCGTATCGAAGAGAAGGCTGGAAAATGAGTGGAGATCTGGAATTTTGTGCCTGAACAGGTGATGGAAGCAGATTAAAAAGTCGCTTTCTGAAGGAAATTGTGGAAATCATTCCTAACTGACACTATGTCATGTTGTCACTTGTGGGTGGAGCACCAAGGCAAATTCCTTGTATGTGAATACTTGGCCAATAAACTTATTCATTCATTCACAAAGTGCTGGAGTAAGTCAGCGGGTCGGGTAGCATCTATGGAGGAAAAGGGTAGGTAACGTCTTGGGTGCCAAAATGTAGAAACAAAGAACTGCAGATGCTAGTTTATACCAAAGACAGAATCAAAGTGCTGGAGTAAATCACCACATGAGCCAGCATCTCTGGGGAAAATGGATCGGTGACGTTTCGGGTCGGGACCCTTCTTCAGAATGGTGTACTTGCCTTCATTGATCCAGGCATTGAGTACAAGAGTTAGGAAATCATGGAGCAGCTTTATAGCACTTTGGTCAAGCAGCATTTGGAGTATTGCGTGCAGTTCTGGTCGCCCCCATTACAGGAAGGATGGGGAGTTTTGAAGGTTGCAGAGAATGTTTACCAGAACGATGCCTGGATTAGGGAGCAGTTTGGTTTAGAAGAACTACAGGGAGAGGCTGGACAGTCTTGGATTGTTTTCTGTGCAATGCTAGAAGTTGTGGGGAGACCTGATGGAAGTATATAAAATGATGAGAGGCGTAGATAGGGTAGACAGGCAGAACCTTTCCCCCATGACAAAGGAGCAGAATTAGGATATTTGGCCCATCAATATTGCTTGGCCATTCCATATGGCAGATCTATTTTTCACTCTCAAGCCCATTCTCACTCCTGCCCAATAACCTTTAACACCCTCACTAATCAAGTGGAAATATCACAGACTAGAGGGCATAGCTGTAAAGTGAGAAGGGCAAAGATTAAAGGTGATTTTAGTTTTTTTTAGTTCAGAGATACAGCGCGGAAACAAGCAGTCGTTGCATGTAAAGGATATGCAACAAAATACTGAACATGACTACTTTCATTTACATGACATTGCTGTGTCCCAAACATTATGGTGCCCTGAAATGGGGGGGGCTATGTATAAACACTGCTGTAATTTCTACATGGTGAAGCCAAAATGTATTAAAATGGCCTTTATTAAAATCTGACAAGGTGCACTTTTGATTTTTTTCTATTACAAATCTCAAATTGTAGCATACAGAGGCAAATAAATAAATGATGGGTCTTTGTCCCAACAAAGACACTGTATGTTCTAATGCTTCTTAAACATCGAGATAGTCCCTGCTCAACTATTTCCTCCAGCAGCTTAGAAACATAGAAAATAGGTGCACGAGTAGGCCATTCGGCCCTTCGAACCAGCACCTCCATTCAATATGATCATGGTCGATCATCCAAACTCAGTAGTTTTCCTGCTTGTTCCCCATTTCCCTTGATTCCGTTAACCCTTCGAGCTAAATCTAACTCCCTCTTGAAAACATCCAGTGAATTGGCCTCCAATGTACAGACAATTCCACAGATTCCCAACTCTCTGGGTAAAGAAGTTTTTCTTCATCTCAGTCCTAAACAGATACTAAATGGATAACGTTTAGTGCAAGATAAAGCCAGTAAGTCTGATCAAAGATAGATTGAGGCTCTCCAAATGAGGTGGATAGGAGTTCAGGACTGCTCTTTAGTTGTGTTGGAATGGTTCAGTCTGTAATAGAACTAGTGTGAATGGGTGATAAATGGTCGGCATGGATCCAGCGGGCCGAAGGGCCTGTTTCCATCTTAAAATAGACTGAAGTCAGAATAAAGAGGCGGTTTGGGGATGTTCAGCATCAGCTGCTGGAGGCTCGAGGGAAGCAGAGTGCGTGAGCTAGCACTGCTTTGTACATTATGGGCAGAAGGGTCTCGAACCCAAAACGTCGCCCATTCCTTATCTCCAGAGATGCTGCCTCACCTGCTGAGTTACTCCAGCATTTTGTGTCTATCTTCAACCCCCCTTCCATTGACTCCATCTATACCTCACGCTGCCTCGGCATAATCAAGGACCAGTCTCGCCCCAGCCACTCCCTCTTCTCCCTTCTCCCATCGGGCAAGAGGTGCAGAAGTGGGAAAATGCACACCTCCAGATTCAGGGACAGTTTCTCCATAGCTGTTATCAGGCAACTGAACCATCCCACCACAACCAGAGAGCGGTCCTGAACTACTATCTACCTCATTGGAGACCCTTGGACGTTACTGGACTTCATCTTGCACTAAACGTTATTCCCTTATCATGTATCTGTACACAGTGAACGGCTCGATTGTAATCATGTATTGTCTTTCCGCTGACTGGGTAGTACGCAACAAAATGTTTTCACTGTACCTTGGTACACGTGACAATAAATAAACGAAGCTATACTGATGCTCGATAAAACAGAACACCCTACAAGCAGCTCGGCATATTCCGTATACGAAGGAGCTGCTGCTTCAGGGTGGTGAATGCAGTCATTGGATCGATAGTTAAAGGATGTCATGTTGCAGGGCTATGGAGAAGGAGGTGCAATCGCAAAGCTCCATCAAAGAATCGGCATGGGTATGATGGACAGAATGCTGCTGCCCAGCCTTATTTTAAGGTGAAGGGGAAAAGATTTAATAGGAATAAGAGGGGTAGCTTTTTCACACAAAGGGTGGTGGGTGTATGGAACAAGCTGCCAGAGGAGGTAGTTGAGGTTGGGACTATCACAACGTTTAAGAAACAGTTAGACAGGTACATGGATAGGACAGGTTTGGAGGGATATGGGGCCAAACGCAGGCAGGTGGGACTAGTGTAGATGGGACATGTTGACAGTGTTCAGCAAGGCAGTCAACTGCTCTACAACATTTGCAACGATTAGGAAACATTTGGACAGGTACATGGGTAGGACAGGTGTAGAGGGATATGGGCCAAACGCAGGCAGGTGGGACTAGTGTAGTGGGGACATGTTGGCCGGTGTGGGCAGGTTGGGCTGAAGAGCCTGTTTCCACACTGTATCACTCTGTGACTAGTGTAGCGGGGGCATGTTTGCCAGTAAGGGCGAGTTGGGCGGAAGGGCCTGTTTCCACACTGTATCACTCTGTGACTAGTGTAGCAGGGGCATGTTTGCCAGTATGGGCGAGTTGGGCGGAAGGGCCTGTTTCCACACTGTATCACTCTGTGACTGGTGTAGCGGGGGCATGTTTGCCAGTATGGGCGAGCTGGGCCGAAGGGCCCGTTTCCGCACTGTAACACTCTATGACTAGTGTAGCTGGGACATGTTGACCAGTATGGGCAGGTTGGGCGGAAGGGCCTGTTTCCACACTGTATCACTCTATGACTAGTGCAGCTGGGACATGTTTGCCAGTATGGGCGAGTTGGGCCGAAGGGCCTGTTTCCACACTGTATCACTCTATGACTAGTGTAGCTGGGGCATGTTTGACTGTATGGGCGAGTTGGGCCGAAGGGCCCGTTTCCACACTGTATCACTCTATGACTCCATGTATCACTCATGACTTCGGTAGAGAAAGTGGAGGCAAGCAGAGTTAGTGAAGTGGTCAGCATCTGCTACAGAGAGCTTGTTGCATCACAGTAAACCTGCAGTATGCGGGGAACGTGGTTACTTCCAGAGGTCAAGCTGGTCTAAATATTACATTGATGTAATGTCTGTAAGTGTAGCAATTACCCAGGAGATCGGTTATTGTTTGACCAGGATATAAAGCACTCCTGCATCCAACCTCATCACAGCACTGTCATTACTCTGCCCACCTCCAGTTTAAATTCCATTTGGAACAATGAAACAACCATCGAGTGTTGTGTCGTCAAAGGTGCCATCTCTCACTGAGATGAATGATCTACTGAGATACAGGCACAGTGTGTTGGAGTAACTCAGCGGGTCAGGCAGCATCTGTGGAGAAACATAGAAAACAGGTGCAGGAGTAGGCCATTCGGCCCTTCGAGCCTGCACCACCATTCAATATGATCATGGCTGATCATCCAACGCAGTATCCTGTACCTGCCTTCTCTCCATACCCCCTGATCCCTTTAGCCACAAGAGCCACATCTAACTCCCTCTTAAATGTAGCCAATAAAGTGGCCTCAACTACCTTCTGTGGCAGAGAATTCCAGAGATTCACCACAATCTGTGTGAAAAATGTTTTTCCCATCTCGGTCCTAAAAGATTTCCACCTTATCCTTAAACTGTGACCCCTTGTTCTGGACTCCCCCAACACCGGGAACAATCTTCCTGCATCTAGCCTGTCCAACCCCTTAAGAATGTTGTACGTTTCTATAAGATCCCCCCTCAATCTTCTAAATTCTAGCGAGTACAAGCCCAGTCTATCCAGTTTCACTTCATATGAAAGTCCTGACATCCCAGGAATCAGTCTGGTGAACCTTCTCTGTACTCCCTCTATGGCAAGAATGTCTTTCCTCAGATTTGGAGACCAAAACTGTACGCAATACTCCATGTTTGGTCTCACCAAGACCCTCTCACCAAGACCCTCACCAAGACCCTGTACAACTGCAGTAAAACCTCCCTGCTCCTATACTCAAATCCTTTTGCTATGAATGCTAACATACCATTCGCTTTCTTCACTGCCTGCTGCACCTGCATGCCTACTTTCAATGATTGGTGTACCATGACACCCAGGTCTCGTTGCATCTCCCCTTTTCCTAATCAGCCACCATTCAAATAATAGTCTACTTTCCTGTTTTTGCCACCAAAGTGGATAACCTCACATTTATCCACATTATACTGCATCTGCCATGCATTTGCCCACTCACCCAGCCTATCCAAGTCACCTTGCATCCCGGAGAAAACCTGTGTAGATCACGGGGAGAACGTACAAACTCCGTCCAGACAAGCACCTGTAATCAGGATGGAACCCGGGTCTCTGACACAGTGAGGCAGCAACTCTACCACCGTGCCACCCAGCAATTGGCTTCTGTAAATTGCCCCTCATGTGTAGGGAGTGCGTGTGAAAGTGGGTTAACATAGAACTAGTGTGAACGGGTGGTCGCTGGTCAGCGCGGACTCGGTGGGTCAGAGGGCCTGTTTCCATACTGTATCTCTAAACTCAACTCAACTCCTCCCTGGCCCCCCTGACAGAACAGGGTAGACGTCTCCCAGTTGCCACCAGCCTCCACATTCTGCACATCATTCACCATCATCTCCGCCAGCTTCAATCAGACCCCGCCACCAGTCACATCTTCCCTCCCCACCCCTATCTATCTGCCTGACCTCATGGCCCCTCGGGTCATTTCCCCCCCCCCCCCCCAGGTATATCCCCCCCCCTCCGCAACAAGTCTCAACACCTCCTCCATCAACTCCAGCAGCGTAACAGTCCTTCCAGGTCAGGCAGAGGTTCGCAAGCACCTCCTCTAACCTCATTGATTGCATTTGGTGATCTTGACGGAGCCACCTCTACATTGGAGCGAACAAGTGTAGTGTCATGGAGCGTGCAAACAAGCCCTTCGGCCCAACTTGCCCACACCGACTAACATGCCCCATCTACACAAGTCCTGCCAGCCTCTGTTTGGCCTATATCTCTCTCAACCTGTCCAAATGTTTCTTCAACATTGCAGATGGTGCAGAGCAGGTTTGCCGAACACTGTCATCTGTCACCTTGGCCAGCTGAAGGTCCTGATTGCTAACCACTTCAATCCCCAATCCCATGACAATCTCTGCCCTGGGCCTTCTTGGGCGGTGCAGCGGTAGAGTTGCGGCCTGACAGTGCCAGAGACCCGCGGTCGATCCCGACTACGGGTGCTGTCTCTACAGAGTTTGTACCTTCACCCCGTGACCTACCTGCGTGGTCTTTCTCCAAAATCTTCAGTTTCCTCCCACACTCCAAAGACGTACAGGTTTATAAATTAATTGGCTTGGGTTTTTATACTTGGTACAAGTGTAAATTGTCCCGAGTATGTGTAAGATGGTGTTAATGTGTGGGGATCGCTGGCCGGCGCAGACTCGGTGGGCCTGTTTCTGTGCAGTATCTCTAAACCAAACCTCCACTGCAATTGTGGGGCCACACACAAACTGGAGGAACAGCACCACACATTCCACAGGCAGCTGAATACCCAACAGCATGAACATAACAGGATAAGAAACAATTAGACAGGTACATGGATAGGACAGATTTAGAGGGATATGGGCCAAACGCAGCAAGGTGGAACTTGTATAGATGTGACATGTGGGTTGGTGTGGGCTGGGTGGGCCAAAGGGCATATTTCAATGCTATTTGACTCTATAAACATTGAATTCCACAATTGTAGGTAAACACCCCCCTTCTGATCTACCCATATCCTCTACACCCTCTGCCCTCCCCCCTCATTCTTTAGGAAACGGGGGTTCTCCTCTTTCATTATAGATGAGGCTCTCACTAGGGTCTCCTCAATATCCCGCAGCTCCGCACTTGCTCCCCCTCCCCCCCCCATCCGTAACAAGGACAAAGTCCCCCTTGTCCTCACCTACCACCCCATCAGCCGTCGCATAAAACATTTTCATCCTCCAACATTTTCGCCACCTTCAACGGCCAACCACTGGCCAAATCTTCCACCACTGGCCAAATCTTCCCATCTCCACACTTTACTGCTTTTCGCAGAGACCGCTCCCTCCGAAACTCTGGTCAACTCATCCCTTCCCAACCAAACCACCCCCCTCCCCTGGTACTTTCCCCTGCAATTGCAGGAGATGCAACACCTGTCCAAAATGGTGTCTGTCCATTCCTTCCACAGATGCTGCCTGACCTGCTATGTTCCTCCAGCACTTTGTGTTTTGCTCAATTTTCCAGCATCTGCTGTCTCTCATGTTTACATCCATCTCACCCTGTTT
The DNA here is from genome assembly GCA_963514005.1 of Raja brachyura. Next base: position 421,276 of record OY740786.1, read on the forward strand.
GCCAACCCTGGGTTCCTTGCAGGGTTGCCAACCTTGCAGGGTTCCTACTAAAGGCAGCAACTCCATTTCAACAGATTACATGCCATCTGTGGAAATACATCGGCACTCAACGATGGGAGATCAAATTATTATATTCAAGCTGGTTAAGAAAGAACTGCAGATGCTGGAAAAAGCGAAGGTGGACAAAAATGCTGGATAAACTCAACGGGTGAGGCAGCAACTATGAAGTGAAGGAATAGGTGATGTTTCGGGTGGTAGATGCTGCCTCACCCGCTGAGTTTCTCCAGCATTTTTGTCTACCTTCAATAAATTCAAGCTGGTTGTTTACACACCAGTCTCAAAAAGACCTGCTCTATGACAACCTCACACACTCTGTGCGTGGACGGTAGAGGCAGGTGACGTCCCTGCCTCCATTTGCCATTGGGAGCACTGTCACATGGACAAACGGCACCACATAGTTCGCTTGGGCAGCTTAGACCCCAGCGGTATGTTTCTCTAACTTCAAGTAACCCTCTCTCTCCTTCCCTCCCCCACCCTAGTTCTCTGACTGGTTGCACTGTCCTGATTGTATGCCTTGCTGTGGCATACCATCAGATCCTGAGAGCGATGCCGTCTGGAGCTATGCTCCTGGTAGTGCCACCCATGGCAATAAGTCACAACGGCTGGGAAGGCGGATGAAGGCTGCAGCAGAAAAGGGTCTCCGGTCGTCTTGGACTCCATGCCACTGGATCCTGACCCAGATCTGGCAAGGACCGTGGGGTGGCTGTCAGTGCACCAGTCTCCCCACGTTAAACAAAGTCACGCACAGGCGGGTCCTCCAACCCTGGAAACCCCCATGGCCAGCCATGACCGAAGGGGGCCTAAGAATGCCTTGTTGTCACCTTCCCCTCAGCCAACAACGAACCATTCCAACATTTCCTTAATCATCATCTACTTTGATCTGTTGATCCTTACCCTTCCATATCTCCAGTCTCCCTCTCCCCGGCTCTCAGTCTGATGAAGGGTCTTGACCTGAAACGCCACCCACCCCTTCTCTCCAGAGATGCTGCCTGTCCCGCTGAGTTACTCCAGCATTTTGTCTGTCCTCGGTGAAAATCACCATCGGCAGTTGCTTCCGACAAACACCATCCAGTTAAAATGTCTACATTATGCACAGCTGATACAAGGTTTGAGGTTCAGTGTGGACTTGCCCACTGCACGGACTAGGCACCTGCTGCCCCACTGCACCAGAGGTGCTGCCGACATGCCATGCCAGAGGTAGATGAGTGGGGTAGCGATGGAGCCTGCTTGCATTTCTGGGTCTCATGCAGGTAGATTATGCTAGTGGGTGATCACCGCTAGATACGGGACCAAAGAATCTCAGCCCAGTGATGAGCTGAAATTTTATTTTAAACCACTCCACTACTTACATAACGTTAGACACTGTTAGCTAGCCTGACTTTAGCTAGTCTTAGCAGTTTGAAAATACCCTATGGCCCCAGCCTAAGGTGCAAACAAGATGCTATATTTACCCATGGAAATGTACCCTCACTTTGTAACTATGGTATCAATTATTTTAACATGCGCTTTACATGGGCTTATATACACTGGAATTTAGAAGGATGAGAGGGGATCTTATGTAAGATTATCAAGCGATTGGACACACTAGAGGCAGGAACATGTTCCTGTTGTTGGGGGAGTCCAGAACCACAAGAACGGAGATGAGGAAAAGCCATTTAGAACGGAGAGGAGGAAAAACTTTTTCACCCAGAGAATTGTGAATCTGTGGAATTCTCTGCCTCGGAGGGCGGTGGAGGCCGATTCTCTGAATTGTTTCAAGAGAGAGTAAGATAGAGCTCTTAAAGATAGCTCTTAAAGATAAGGGGATATGGGGAGAAGGCAGGAACGGGGTACTGATTGTGGATGATCAGCCATGATCACATTGAATGGCAGTGCTGGCTCGAAGGGCCGATTGGCCTACTCCTGCACCTGTTGTCTATCCAGTGTTAAAGAAGGAACTGCAGATGCTGGTAAATCGAAGGTAGACACAAGTGCTGGAGAAACTCAGTGGTTGCTGCAGCATCTATGGAGCGAAGGAAATAGACAACATTTCGGGCCGAAACCCTTCTTCAGAATGATGTAGGGTGGGGGGAGAAGAAGGGAAAAAGGAAGAGGAGGAACCTGAGGTTCTGAGGGAGAGCTGAGAAGGGGAGGAGACAGCAAGGGCTACCGGAAATTGGTGAATTCAATGTTTGTGCAGCTGGGGTGCAGGCTGCCCAAGCGGAATACGAGGTGCTGCTCCTCCAATTTCCGGTTCTCTCTGTCCTGGGCCTCCTGCATGGCCAGAGTGAGCACCACCGGAAATTGGAGGAGCAGCACCTCGTATTCCGCTTGGGCAGCCTGCACCCTAGCAGCATAAGCATTGAATTCACCAATTTGCGGTAGCCCTTGCTGTCTCCTACCCTTTTCAGCTCTCCCTCATCCCTCGGGCGCCTCCTCTTCCTTTTCCCTTTCTTCTCCCCCCCCCCCCCCACCCTACGTCAGTCAGAAGTGTTTCGGCCCGAAACGTCACCTATCTCCTTCGCTCCATAGATGCTGCTGCACCCGCTGAGTTTCTCCAGCACTTTTGTCTGCCTTTAATTGAAGAGAGTGGCTGGAGGTGTGTGCCTGGCAGCTTCATGACTGGCGAGTGGAGGATGGGGAGCTGGTGCGATCCGTCACTGGGGTCCATGTTTACAAGCGGGTGAAGGTGAACCTCAGCACTCACTGCCCAGGGAGCTGGGCTGGCTCGATTCAGCTGAGCGAAGGAAGTCGGCACCAAGTGATCAGAGGACATTCAATCCTGCGCTGGGTGCTCAGAAAGGTCGGCGGATCAGTTACTTCAGGCACAGGCACCGGGGTCCCATTACACACGACTCACTTGGTGGCAAATTCGGAATAACAATTCCAAAATTGTACACTTAAGCAGGATCCTCAAATAGACAATCTGTTAATCTCTGACATCCGTTCACTGGCTTTTTCAAAGAAAAATATTTCTGAAAGTTATTTTCAGAATGTCAGCTGGCACACAATCTTTGCACTGCAAGTGGAGGATCAATGCTGAGACCGTGACACAACATTCCCCTTTCTCTGACGTACAGGATCAATACCCGCCCCACACACCACCACCTCATCCCTTCTCCTGACTTCCAATGTCAGCAAGCACTGCCCTGGGCCTCCTCCACTGTCAGACTCCGGCCCAATGCAACTGGGAGGAACAGCACCTCATATTTCACTTGGGCAGCTCCCACCCCAGCGGTATGAACATTGACTTCTCTAACTTCAAGTAACCCTTGCTTCCCCTCTCTCTCCGTTCCTCCCCCACCCTGGTTTTCCTACTAGTTTGGAGCGCAGAAGGTTAAGGGGGGAATTGATTGAGGTCTTTAAAATGATGAAAGGGATAGACAGAGTTGACGTGGATAAGCTTTTCCCATTGAGGGTAGGGAAGATTCAAACAAGAGGGCATGACATGAGAATTAAGGGACAGAAGTTTAGGGGTAACATGAGGGGGAACTTCTTTACTCGGAGAGTGGTGGCTGTGTGGAATGATCTTCCAGCACAAGTGGTGGAGGCAGGATCGATTTTAACATTTAAAAGTAAAGTGGATAGGTATATGGATGGGAAGGGAATGGAGGGGTATGGTCTGAGTGCAGGTAGATGGGACTAGGGGAAAATAAATGTTCGGCACGGACTGGAAGGGCTGAGAAGGCCTGTTTCCGTGCTGTAATTGTTATATGGTTATAGTTGCACTGTCCTCCTGATTAAATATTACTGATTGTAAGCCATGTTGTCACTTTCCCCGCAACCAACAATGAGCCATTCTACATTTTCATCTGAAGGGGCTCAACCCCAAACGTCACCCATTCCTTCTCTCCAGAGATGCTGCCTGTCCCACTGAGATACTGCAGCATTGTGTGTCTATCCCAGAGAGAGAGAGCGGCAGCAATCCAAACTGAATCCAGTCTGACGACGGTCTCGACCCGAAACGTCACCTATTCCATCGCTCCATAGATGCTGCCTCACCCGCTGAGTTTCTCCAGCATTTTTGTCTACCTTTGATTTTTCCAGCAACTGCAGTTCTTTCTTAAACAACCCAAACAAAAAGATCTGCGATATGAAGTAATAAGAGGGATGAGCGTACAACTGCTCCCGGCCTGTTAGTCACTCGATGACTCTATTGTACTGAAGGGATCATCAGTGTAGAACAGCAATACAGAGCTCTGTAGGAAAGCAGCAATTTGTCTTGGTCCTGGCACAATGCCGTGACAATCTACAACGCCAGTGTGTTTAACATCAGACATTACTTCTCTCATTCTGCAAGTTTTGGCAGCGCATGTAGTGCCAGCAGCCAAAGCCAGCTCCCAATGCACAAGTCAGCAACTTGAGGTGAGGCTGCATAGGTCAACGTGCACAGCTGCCTGACCGCAGCTCTGCAACAGCGAAGGTGTGGTCATGGCCAAGGGCCTTCAACTGCACAGGGACAAACGCAAGGTCTGCTCGCTGGTTAATGAAGGGGAGAAACAGCCTCTTCTTGCCAAGGCACCAACGCTATAAACAAACCAAGGCTTCCTCTGGAATCCTGGGGTGTTTCCATAACCTCAATGCTAGCAATCCCACCTTTACATCTGCACACTTCATTACTTACACTTCATAAGGTCATGGTGCAGAATTAGACCATTCGGCCCATCAAGTCTACTCCGCCATTCAATCATGGCTGATCTATCTTTCCTCTCAACCCCATTCTCCAGAGAGTACAGGCCCAGTGTGGCCAAACACTAGACTCCAGAGAGTACAGGCCCAGTGTGGTCAAACACTAGACTCCAGAGAGTACAGGCCCAGTGGTCAAACACTAGACTCCAGAGAGTACAGGCCCAGTGTGGTCAAACACTAGACTCCAGAGAGTACAGGCCCAGTGTGGTCAAACACTAGACTCCAGAGAGTACAGGCCCAGTGTGGTCAAACACTAGACTCCAGAGAGTACAGGCCCAGTGTGGTCAAACACTAGACTCCAGAGAGTACAGGCCCAGTGTGGTCAAACACTAGACTCCAGAGAGTACAGGCCCAGTGTGGTCAAACACTAGACTCCAGAGAGTACAGGCCCAGTGTGGTCAAACACTAGACTCCAGAGAGTACAGGCCCAGTGTGGTCAAACACTAGACTCCAGAGAGTACAGGCCCAGTGTGGTCAAACACTAGACTCCAGAGAGTACAGGCCCAGTGTGGTCAAACACTAGACTCCAGAGAGTACAGGCCCAGTGTGGTCAAACACTAGACTCCAGAGAGTACAGGCCCAGTGTGGTCAAACACTAGACTCCAGAGAGTACAGGCCCAGTGTGGTCAAACACTGGACTCCAGGGTGTACAGGCCCAGTGGTCAAATACTAGACTCCAGGGTGTACAGGCCCAGTGGTCAAATACCAGACTCCAGGGTGTACAGGCCCAGTGGTCAAACACTAGACTCCAGGGTGTACAGGCCCAGTGTGGTCAAACACTAGACTCCAGGGAGTACAGGCCCAGTGTGGTCAAACACTAGACTCCAGAGAGTACAGGCCCAGTGTGGTCAAACACTGGACTCCAGAGAGTACAGGCCCAGTGTGGTCAAATACTAGACTCCAGGGTGTACAGGCCCAGTGTGATCAAACACTGGACTCCAGGGTGTACAGGCCCAGTGGTCAAATACTAGACCCCAGGGTGTACAGGCCCAGTGGTCAAATACTAGACTCCAGGGTGTACAGGCCCAGTGTGATCAAACACTAGACTCCAGGGTGTACAGGTCCAGTGTGGTTAAACACTAGACTCCAGGGTGTACAGGCCCAGTGTGGTTAAACGCCCATCCACATTGTTACTGTGGGGCATCACGGTGGGACTGCCGCAATGTGTGCTCCAATTAGAGAACAGTTTAGCACAGGAACAGGCCCTTCGGCCCACAAGGATGGACAGGCAGAACATTTCTTCCCACGGTGGAAATGTCAAGGACTTGAGGGCATAGTTTTACAATGAGAGGGGCAAAGTTTAAAGGAGTTGTGCGGGGCAAGTGTTTTACACAGAGGGTGGTGGGTGCCTGGAACGCGCTGCCAGGGGTGGGGGTGGAGGCAGATACGACAGTGGCGTTTGAGACAGGCCCGTGGATATGCTGGGAATGGAGGGATCACGTGCAGGAAGAGCAGTTTTGTTTATCTTGGCATCATACTCAGCACAGACATTGAAGGCCGAAGGGCCTGTTCCTGTGCTGGACTGTCCTATGGTCTGTGTTAATGTAGGTATGTTGCAAAACTTACCTTGCGCAGCGCTGCAGTTCTGCCGCTCCCCGTGTGCGCGACTTCGGCGCCTTTCAGAGGGGTGTGGGCCTAAAGTGCCGTTTTTCGACAGACTGGGATAATCGATGAATGTCGGGCCATTTTGTTGCGGAAGAAAAATCTCTCAGACATTTCATGAATGAAGGTATTTTTAAATTACTCTAAATTATTTATTAACTAGAGTAATTTAAAAATCACCTTCAAAAGCCGTGAGCACCGACAACCGGAAGGATTTTGCGTAGGGGAGAAAAAAAGGTAAATCATTTATTTTTATATTAAAAGTTGGTCTTTCGGGAGACTTTAATAATATTTTTATGTTGCGAAATGGGGTCCAAAAAAATGTATGAACAAACAGTATTTTTCCTCCCGACTTCACCGCTAACCGCAACGTTCCAATCCACCGCATTCCACTAAAACCCACTCGATAGTTGATTTAAATGGCCATTAATTTACAGGCATAAAACACTAAATTCCTTCCATTTGGCCCAGAAATTCATGAAAATGAGATTTAAAAATTATGTTATATTGTGGATTATTGTGTGAATGTTATTTGGACACTTATGAACTTTTTTTAAATTGCCTATTTTCTTAAGAAATGGATAGATGTTTAGATCTACTCATTGAATTTTGTAATTAGCTATAATTAGATAACTAACTAATTATATGCTTTAATTTCAGGTCATCCAAGTAAGATTGTTTCATATTTGTTTCAGAATGCTTCAATCTATAATAACTGAAAATTTCATTGAGGTCTCTTAATTTTTAAGAAAGATATGGGCTTTTAACTTTTCTAGATCACAGCTTTTGAGTTAAGTCAATTGAAAGGCAATGGGGAACAAGATGCTAATTTCCGAGTATGAAAATGGCCATAACTTTCTTAATACTGAAGATATGAAAGTGAATTAGGTGTCAAATTAAACTTCTTTTTATGCTTTATCTGATGGGATAAATTGCAGACTTGATTTTTAAAATCTCAAAATTTTGTAACATTGCTAGTTAATGTCCGTGCCGAACTTGATGTCAATATGAATTCATCACCTCTGCCTGCACGTGATCCGTATCCCCCATTCCCTACATATCCACGTGTCTGTCTAAAAGCCACAGAGATTACACTTCAAAGACCTGTGAAGCACTTTGCAGATCCTAAAGATACAAATGGCACCACAGAAAAACACAGAATATTATTTGTCCAACACTGAAACCATGGCCTTGCCCCCATCTAAAGTCTCCTGCCATTCCATCCACAAACATCCAACAAACGGTTTGTAATCCCAAAAAGCAGAACAAAACTCAATGTGTTAATGTTTAACATTAGTGGCCTTGGATATGAAGCGTTGGGTTCGGCACTTGTGGTAGTGGGTTATCCTGACATTGCATCAGTGGCAACACTTCAAGGATGCTACACTGGCAGCCGTTTCATCTACCTTCCCCACCCCCACCCTACCCTGTGGACGTGGTGTATCTGGACTTTCAAAAAGCCTTTGACAAGGACACACACAAGAGATTGGTGTGCAAAATTAGAGCACATGGTATTGGGGGTAGGGTATTGACATGGATAGAGATAGAAACATAGAAAATAGGTGCAGGAGGAGGCCATTCGGCCCTTCGAGCCAGCACCACCATTCAATATGATCATGGCTGATCGTCCGCTATCAATAACCCGTGCCTGCCTTCTCCCCATATCCCTTGACTCCACTAGCCCCTAGAGTTCTATCTAACTCTCTCTTAAATCCATCCAGTGATTTGGCCTTCACTGCCCTCTGTGGCAGGGAATTCTATAACGCAAAGCAACGACAGAAAGCAAAGAATAGGAATTAACGCGTCCTTTTCAGAATGGCAGGCAGCGACGTGGTTTACAATATATATTAACGATTTAGTCGAGGGAATTAACGGGACATCTCCAAGTTGTAACACAAAGCTGGGTGGCAGTGTGAGCCGCGAGGAGGATGCTATGAGGATGCTGGGTGACTTGGATAGGTGGGGTAAGTGGGCAGATGCATGGCAGATGCATAATGTGGATAAATGTGAGGTTATTCACTTTGGTGGCAAGAACAGGAAGGCAGATTATTAGTCACTGAAAGTAAGCAAGCAAGTTACAGTAGGCAGTGAATAAAGGTAATGGCATGTTGGCCTTCATTGCGAGAGGATTTGAGTTTAGGAGCAAGGAGATCCTACTGCAGTTGTGCAGGGCCCTGGTGAGACCTCACCTGGAGTATTGTGCACAATTTTGGTCTCCTAATTTGAGGAAGGACATTCTTGCTATTGAGTGCAGCGTAGGTTCACCAGGTTAATTCCCAGGATGGCGGGATTGACATGTGATGAACGAATGGGCCGACTGGGCTTGTATTCTTTACACAGAGAGTGGTGAGTCCCTGGAATTCTCTGCCACAGAAGGTCGTTGAGGCCAGTTCATTGGCTATATGGCCCTTGTGGCTAAAGGGATCGGGGGGTATGGCGAGAAGGCAGGTACAGGATACTGAGTTGGATGATCAGCCATGATCATATTGAATGGCGGTGCAGGCTCGAAGGGCCGAATGGCCTACTCCTGCACCTATTTTTCAAAGTTTCTATGTATTCATTGGAATTTAGAAGGATGAGAGGGGATCTTTGAGAAACATATAAAATTCTTAAAGGATTGAACAGGCTAGATGCAGGAAAGATGTTCCCAATGTTGGGGGTGTCCCGAACCAGGGCTCACAGTTTAAGAATAAGGGGTAGGCCTTAGGACTTTAGGACTGAGATGAGGAAAAACCTCTTCATCCAGAGAGTTGTGAATCCGTGGAATTTTCTGCCACAGAAGGCAGTGGAGGCCAATTCACTGGGCATTTGCAAGAGAGAGAGTTAGATTTATCTCATAGGGCTAAGGGATACCAGGACTATGGGGGAAAAGCTGGAACGGGGTACTGTTTTTAGGTGATCAGCCAGAGCACCAGGAGAAAATCCACGCAGGTCACAGGCAGAACGTACAAACTCTATACAGACACCACCCGCAGTCAGGATGGAACCTGCGTCTGTGGTGCTGTGAGGCAGTAACTCTACCAATGCACCACTGTGCTGCCCAAATTACATATCAGATTACAATGTGTCACCCATTAAGCTTCATTAAAGCAGATTCTTCCAGTTAGTTACTCCGTGGGTGAGAGGAAGCCCATCTGTCCTCCCTCAGGGGATGTACTTTGCGTCACCTGCTCTCTACCGCATGGCTGACTCTTCCTGAGACTCCCCTGCTATTGTGCACAGATTTAGTCGGAGACAGACAGTGAGCTGCACAAAGCAGCATCAGGATGCGACCAAAAGCTTTGCTTGGAGGAACGGCATGAATAAGGAGAGATGTTTAGCTCAGTTTTAGAGATACAGCGCAGAAACAGGCCCTTCGGTCCACCGAGTCCGCACTGACATAGAAACATAGAAATTAGGTGCAGGAGTAGGCCATTCGGCCCTTCGAGCCTGCACCGCCATTCAATATGATCATGGCTGATCATCCAACTCAGTATCCCGTTTCTGCCTTCTCTCCATACCCTCTGATCCCCTTAGCCACAAGGGCCACATCTAACTCCCTCTTAAATATAGCCAATGAACTGGCCTCAACTACCCTCTGTGGCAGAGAGTTCCAGAGACCCACCACTCTCTGTGTGAAAAACGGCCTTCTCATCTCGGTCCTAAAGGATTTCCCCCTTATCCTCAAGCTGTGACCCGTTGTCCTGGACCTCCCCAACATCGGGAACAATCTTCCTGCATCTAGCCTGACCAGCGATCCCCGCACATTAACACAAGCCCACACATGCTAGGGACAATTGACACTTCTACCAAGTATATAAACCCAAGCCAATTAACCTACAAACCTGCACGTCTTTGTAGTGTGGGTGGAAACCGTAGATCAGAGAAAGCCCACGCGGGTCACTGGGAGAATGCACAAACTCCGTACAGACAGCACCCGTGGTCAGGATTGAACCCGGGTCTCAGGCGCTGCAAGCTGCGCCACCCTTGTACAGATGTAGATTGGAGTCAAATCCAGAATGCAAAGAATTAAAGACACAAAAGTCAATAGCGGAAGATGAGCAATCCTCTGACTCTCTGAATAATATTTTTGCTAGACAATGGTTCTAGCGTGTGCTAATTTCCCCCCTCGTTTCTTTTAAGTCTGTCACATATTTCAGAGGGGACACAGAGACTGCAGATGCTGCATTCATGAACAAAAACTAACTGCTGGGGAAACTCAGCGGATCAGTCAGCATCTGTGGAGGGAATAGATAGACAAGGTTTCGGGTTGGGACCCGCTCATTCCCTCCAGGGATGCTGCATGACCCACTGAGTTTCTCCAGCACTTTGTTCATCGTCATCCAAGTCTGGCAATTTATCCAGACTATAAATCTCTTAAACCCACCCCTGCTGACATTTACCAGGCTGTTTGAAGTAATGAGGGTCGAGATTACTAATGTGGAAATTCCCAATCCCACCTTTCTGTCCTGGGCCTCCTCCATGGCCAGAGTGAATCCCACTGCAAATTGGAGGAGCAGCTCATATTTCGCTTGGGTAGTTTACACCCCAACGGTATGAGCATTGAGTTCCCCAATTTCAGGTAGTCCCTGCTTTCTCCCTCCTTCCCCTCCCCAGCTCTCCCACAGCCCACTGTCTCCGCCTCTTCCTTTCTTCTTCCCCCCCCCCCACCTCCACATCAGTCTGAAGAAGGGTCTGGACCCAAAACATCACCCATTCCTTCGAACCATAGATGCTGCCTCGCCCGCTGAGTTTATCCAGCATTTTTGTCTTATAGACAATGGACAATAGGTGCAGGAGTAGGCCATTTGGCCCTTCGAGCCAGCACCGCCATTCAATATGATCATGGCTGATCATCTTGGAGAAAACCCACACCAGTCTTACTAATATGGAAGTCATTTAGAGATCTTTGAAAAGCAAAGAACCCCAGAAAATGAAAATCTGAAATAAAATCAGATAATGCGGTGGTCATTCAGCAGCTTAGACAGCATGCACGTCCGTATTTTCAGCCAGAGTGCTCTCACCCCAGGAATCCTCCTCTACCCAACATAATGCATCCTCTGCCACAGCTTCCTCTGGGCACACAATCATCTTCTCCTCGCCTTTCAGAGGCTCCAAGGAATAGTTTCCTACCCCGAGCCCCTGCTTCACGCTTCCATCTGCTCCATTAGGGCGTCACGGTGACGCAGTGGTAGAGTTGCTGCCTCACAGCGCCAGAGACCTGGGCTCAATAGACAGTAGGTGCAGGAGCAGGCCACTCGGCCCATCGAGCCAGCACCCCCATTCAATGTGATCATGGCTGATCATCCCTAATCAGTACCCCGTTCCTGCCTTCTCCCCATATCCCCTGACTCTGATATCTTTAAGAGCCCTATCTAGCTCTCTCTTGAAAGTATCCAGAGAACCGGCCTCCACCGCCCTCTGAGGCAGAGAATTCCACAGACTCACCACTCTCTGGGTGAAAAGGTTTTTCCTCATCTCTGTTCTCTGTTCTGAATGGCCTAGCCCTTATTCTTAAACCGTGGCGCTGTGAACAGTTTACGTATGTATTGTTATGTCTGTGTCCCTTTGTCTGTACCACAGTAGTACCTGAAGTGATCTACAGCACTTTGCTCAATGCGAGTTGTTTTTAAATGTGCTACACAAATAAAATTGACTGACTGACTGGTTCTGGACTCCCCCAACATCGGAAACGTTTTTCCTGCCTCTAGCGTGTCCAAACCCTTAATAATCTTATATGTTTCAATAAGCTCCCCTCTTATCCTTCTGAACTCCAGAGTGTACAAGCCCAGCCGCTCCATTCTCTTAGCATATGACAGTCCCGCCATCCCGGGAATTAACCTGGTGAACCTATGCTGCACTCCCTCAATAGCAAGAATGTCCTTCCTCAGATTTGGAGACCAAAACTGCGCACAATACTCCAGGTGCGGCCTCACTAGGGCACTGTACAACTGTGGAAGGACCTCTTTGCTCCTATACTCAACTCTTCTTGTTATGAAGGCCAACATGCCAGTTGCTTTCTTCACTGATCTTGACTCACGATCCTGACTACGGGTGCTGTCTGTATGGAGTTTGTACGTTTGTACGTAGGTTTCATCCGAGTGCTCCCGTTTCCTCCAACACTCCAAAGATGTGCAGGTTTGTAGGTTAATTGGCGTTGGTAAAATTGTCCCTTGTGTATCAGGATAATGCTAGTGTATGGGTATCACTAGACAGAGCAGACTCGGTGGGACAAAGGGCCTTTAGTTTAGCTTAGTGATAACAGTGCGGAAACAGGCCCTTTGGCCCACCAAGTCCGTGCCGTGCCGGCCAGCGAGCCCTCGCACGACACTATCCTACACGCACTAGGGACAATTTACAATTTTACCAAGCCAAGGAAACCTGGACGTGTTTGGAGTGTGGGAAGAAACCGGAGATCCTGGAGAAAACCCACGCAGTCACGGGGAGAATGTACAAACTCCGTACAGACAGCACCCGTGGTCAGGATGGAACCCGGGTCTCTGGCGCTGTGAGGCAGCAACTCTACCGCTGCACCACCCATGCCTGTTTCCGCGCTGTACCTGTAAACTAAACTAAACGCTCCACGAATAGATAGGGTAGATATTAGGAAGCATTCTCCATAGCAGAGCTGTCCAAAACAGAATTAAAGGGGACAAAGGTACGGAGTAAGAGGTAAGAGGTTGATAAGGGTTGTTGAGGAGAATTTCTCCTCACCGGAGGGTGGTTGGAATCTGGCCCCAAGTGCCTGAGGAGTGCTGGAGGCAGCGACTCTCGTATTTAACATATCTTGGAAACATATTTGAATCTCCAAGACACAGAGGGGGTTGGAGTAAGTGCAGGTAGATGGGAGTAGCATAGATGGTGTGCTGAAGAGTCTGTTTCTGTGTAGGATAGTGTTAATGTGCGGGGATCGCTGGTCGGCGCAGACCCGGTGGGCCGAAGGACCTGTTTCCGCGCTGTATCTCTAAACTAAACACAACTCAGTGGGACAAGCGACATTTCTGGAGATGTGGAATGGGCGATGTTTTGGAGTGTCGTGTCTGAAAGGGGGTTTTGACCTGAAATGCCACCCATTTCTTCCCTCCAGAGATGCTGTGGCTCCCCCTCATGAGCAGTCTGGCTGGACAGAGTCTTGAGTACATGCAGCGAAAGCAAAGGGGATGCCACCCACAACATACAACATGACCACACCTCATACAAAGTCTAATTGCTTCAATCAGGAACAGAGCAAGCCAGAAAATGATTGCAGTGAGTCAGGCAGCAGCCAGTGACATCTAAATACTTTGGGTGAGGAGAAGAAGACAGACAAAAATGCTGGAGAAACTCAGCGGGTGAGGCAGCATCTATGGAGCGAATAAATAGGTGACGTTTCGGGTCGAGACCCTTCTTCAGGCTGATGTGGGGGTGGGGGGCGGCAGGAAGTAGAAAGGAAGAGGTGGAGACAGTGGGATGTCGGAGAGCTGGGAAGGGGAGGGGAAGGAGGGAGAAAGCAGGGACTACCTGAAATTGGAGAAGTCAATGTTCATACCGCTGGGGTGTAAACTACCCAAGAGAAATATGAGGTGCTGCTCCTTCAGTTTACGGGGGGACTCACTCTGGCCATGGAGGTGGCCCAGGACAGAAAGGTCGGATTGGGATTGCAAGGGGGAGTTGAAGTGCTGAGCCCAGGACAGAAAGGCGAGGAGAAGATGTTACTTTGTGGCTCTTGAAGGGTAGGCATCCCATATTATTCCAGTTCCCTACTGGTTGTGCTGTGCATGAAGAGCAGGTAGCGCCACATCTAATTAGCTTTGCTGGGCTGAGGTGTAGCTGTATTATTGTCACTTGTACTGAGGTACAGTGAAAAGCTTTGTTCTGCATGCTATCCAAACAGATCAGACATACCATACATAGACACAATCAGTTCAAACTCAAGTACAATAGGTAGAGCAAAGGGGAAGATACAGAGTGCAGAATATAGTTCTCAGCATTGTAGGGCATCGGTTCCCTAAAGTCCAATGTCCTCAATGGGGTAGAGGTGAATCGGACAGTACGCTAGCTTATGGAAGGACCTTTCAGAAGCCTGATAACAGAGGGGAAGAAGCTGTTCCCGAGTCTGGTGGTGCGCGCTTTCAAGCTTCTGTACCTTCTGCCGGACGGGAGCGGGGAGAAGAGGGAATGACCGGGGTGGGGCAGGGACAAGTCTTTGATGATGTCGGCTGCTTCCCCGAGGCAGCGTGAAGTGTAGACGCAGTCGATGGTGGGGATTGTGGTCTGTGTGATGGACTGGGCTACATCTACAACTCTCTGCAGTCTCTTACGGTCTTGAGCAGAGCTGTTCCTAAACCGTGCTATGATGCAACCCAACAGTATGGTTCCTATGGTCATCTTAGAAGTTTGTAAGATTCACTGGAGACATGCTGAATTTCAATAGACAATAGGTGTAGGGGTAGGCTATTCGGCCCTTCGAGCCAGCACCGCTATTCACTGTGATCATGGCTGATCATCTACAATCAGGACCCCGTTCCTGCCTTCTTCCCATATCCCTTGACTCCGCTATCTTCAAGAGCTCTAACTCTCTCTTGAAAGCATCCAGAGAATTGGCCTCCACTGCCTTCTGAGGCAGAGAATTCCACAGATTCACAACTCTCTGTGTGAAAAAGTGTTTCCTCATCTCCGTTCTAAATGGCTTACCCCTTATTCCTAAACTGTGACCCCTGGTTCTGGACTCTCCCAACATGGGAACATGATTTCTGCCTCTAGCGTGTCCAATCCCTTAATAATTTTATATATTTCAATAAGATCCCCTCTCATCCCTCTAAATTCCAGTGAATACAAGCCCAGCCGCTCCATTCTTTCCTCAGGAAGTTGAGGCGTTGGTGTGCCTTCTCAGCTGTCACTTCAATGTGGTTGGTCCATGACAAATGGTTGGTAATATTAACGCCAAGGAGATTGAAGCTCCCATCCATTTCACCTTCAGCACCATCACTGCGGACTGGGGCATGTGCTCCACAACACTTCCTGAAGTCAATAGCTAGCTCCTTGGTAGTGACGACATTGAGGGAGAGGTTATTGTCCTGACACCATGTCACAATGTTCTCTATGACCTTCCTGTTCTCCAACAAGGCATTGTTCATGACTCAGCCCTCCACAGTACAAACTTGTTGATGGAATTAGGCCTTACAGTTGTGAGTGTATAGGGAGTACAGTAGGGGATTCTTGTGGCGTGGAGAATTATTGTGGGGGAGGTAGACGAAAATTCTGGAGAAACTCAGTGGGTGAGGCAGCATCTATGGAGCGAAGGAAACATAGAAACATAGAAAATAGGTGCAGGAGTAGGCCATTCGGCCCTTCGAGCCTGCACCGTCATTCAATGTGATCATGGCTGATCATCCAACTCAGTATCCCGTACCTGCCCTCTCTCCATACCCCCTGATTCCTTTAGCCACAAGTGCCACATCTAACACCCTCTTAAATATAACCAATGAACTGGCCTCAACTACCTTCTGTGGCAGAGAATTCCAGAGACTCACCACTCTCTGTGTAAAGAATGTTTTCCTCATTTCGGTCCTAAAGGAATTCCCCCTTATCCTTAGACTGTGACCCCTTGTTCTGGACTCCCCCAACATCGGGAACAATCTTCCAGCATCTAGCTTGTCCAACCCCTTGAGAATTTTGTAAGTTTCTATAAGATCCCCCCTCAATCTTCTAAATTCCAGTGAGTACAAGCCGAATAGGTGACGTTTCGGGTCGAGACCCTTTTTCAGACTGATGTGGTGCGATGAAAGGAAGAGGCGGAGACAGTGGGCTGTGGGAGAGCTAGGAAGGGGAGGGGAACGAGGGTGAAAGCAGGGACTTTCCAGCATCTGCAGTTCTTTCTGAAACATTGTGGGGGAGGTGTGGTCACCTATCTTCTCTGGGTCAGGAAGTTGATCCAGTATCCAGTAGCAAAGGGAGGGTGGAGGGGGGGCTGATCCCTAGGTCCCGGAGTTTAGATGGGGTTATGGTGTTGAAGGCACAGCTACAGCAAGGCAGAATAGTGGCACAGCGGGTAGAACTGCTGCCTCACAGCGCCAGAGACCCGGGTTCGATCCCGAGCTCGGGTGCTGTCTGAATGTGGGGAGTTTGGGAGGGTAGTTGAGGCCAGTTCATTGGCTATATTTAAGAGGCAGTTAGATGTGGCCCTTGTGGCTAAAGGGATTCAGAGGGTATGGAGAGAAGGCAGGTACGGGATACTGAGTTGGATGATCAGCCATGATCACATTGAATGGCGGTGCAGGCTCGAAGGGCTGAATGGCCTACTCCTGCACCTAATTTCTATGTTTCTATGTTTGCATGTTCTCCCTGTGATGTTTCCTCTGGATGCTCCAGTTTCTTCCCACATCCCAAAGGCGTGCAGGTTTTGTAGCCTCATTGGTATCTGTAAATTGCCTCTAGTGTGTAGGGAGTGGATGACAAAGTGGGAATAGCATAGAACTAGTGTGAACGGGTGTTCGATCAATGGTCAACGTGGAAGGGCCTGTTTCTACTTGTATCTTTACAAGTGATTCCAGGAATGAGTGGGTTAATATATGATGAGCGGGTTAACATATTTGACTGCACTGGGCATGTACTCGCTGGATTGAGGGGACCTCATTGAAACTTACCGAATAATGAAAGGCCTGGATAGAGTGGATGCGGTGAGGATGTTTCCACTGGTGGGAGAGTCTAGGACCAGAGGTCACAGCCTCAGAATTAGTGGGCGCTCTTTTAGAAAAGAGGTGAGGAGGAACTTCTTTAGTCAGAGGGTAGTTCATCTGTGGAACTCATTGCCACAGAGGGTTGTGGAGGCCAAGTCAGTGGATAATTTTAAAACAGAGATAGACCATTTTTTAATTAGAACGGTGTCAAGGGTTATGGGGAGAAGGCAGGAAAATGGGATTAGGAGGCAGAGATCAGCCATGATTGAATGGCGGAGTGGACTCGATGGGGCTGAATGGCGAAATGTTACTCCTACAACTTGTAAATTTATGAAAAGGGGATCACTCTGGATGCTGAGGCCAGCTAAAGTCAACACAATATCAATTTGATTTAAAATTAGTTCATCTTCTGCCGGCATTTAAAAATTTCAGTCAGAGCACAACAATCTCTTCCCTTGCCTCCTGGGATAAATCTCATCCTAACCTGGGCATTTATCCATCTTCAAACTTCCTGAGACATCGAGAAACTATGTATGGAGATATGTACTAGAAACATAAAGAATTCCATTCTTTAGCCATGGGTAGTGAATCTGTGGAATCCATTGCCACAGAAAGCAGTAGAGGCCAAGTCAAAGGATATTTTTAAGGCAGAGATTGGCAGATTCTTGATGAGCAAGGGGGTCAGGGGTTATGGGGAGAAGCCAAGAGAATGGGGTTAAGAGGGAATGATAGATCAGCCACGGTTGAATAGTAGAGCAGACATGATGGGCCGAATGGCCTAATTCAGCTCCTATGATTTATGAAGTTATTTCCTTTGTGAAGTCCGTATCCTTTACGTACGGGTGAGTGGAAATCGCTAATTCTTTCCTATTCCCGCCTCAACAAAAAAGGAATCCAGTGAAAACTTTGCAACTTAAATGTAGTTTGTGTCTATATTAGGGACATTATATATTCCTGACACGTGGCAATATTGTGTTGAAATACAGATTATCCATAATCTAACAATGGTGGAGTTGCCTCCAGGGGCCGAATGGGCTGTTTCCGTTGCTAGGGAGCACTGTTCCCTGTGCCAAATCCATCAACGTTGATTCAGTTAATTAAACCATGCAATGATTTACAGACAGCAAATCAAAGTGGTTAGAATTCACCAGTGCAAACACATACAAGAGACACACACCATTCTTCAGACTTCCTTATAACGACCGCGATGGACTTCTGGCCCACTGGTTATTAACAACCTAGTAATTTGTCAAGAAACAGAGGTTACTGCTCAAACTGGTCAACCTTAAGTGGCTGTCAGGTTAAACATAGAAACATAGAAAATAGGTGCAGGAGTAGGCCATTCGGCCCTTCGAGCCTGCACCGCCATTCAATGTGATCATGGCTGATCATCCAACTCAGTATCCCGTACCTGCCTTCTCTCCATACCCCCTGATCCCTTTAGCCACAAGTGCCACATCTAACGCCCTCTTAAATATAGCCAATGAACTGGCCTCAACTACCTTCTGTGGCAGAGAATTCCAGAGACTCACCACTCTCTGTGTAAAGAATGTTTTCCTCATTTCGGTCCTAAAGGAATTCCCCCTTATCCTTAGACTGTGACCCCTTGTTCTGGACTCCCCCAACATCGGGAACAATCTTCCAGCATCTAGCTTGTCCAACCCCTTAAGAATTTTGTAGGTTTCTATAAGATCCCCCCTCAATCTTCTAAATTCCATCGAGTACAAACCGAGTCTATCCAATCTTTCCTCATATGAAAGATGGGACAGTCAGGTTGAAGAGGGGACATTCCCATTTTATGCAATCACAAACACAATGGCTATTCACAGCCTCATATTTCACTTGGGCAGCTTACAACCCAGTGGTATGAATATTGACTTCCCTAATTTCATGTAACCCTTGTTTCCCTCGAGAACCTCCACTATGTAGGGAGATTTGTACTAGAATCGTACCTCCTGATTCCACTTTAGTCAGGGGGTGGTGAGTCCGTGGAATTCTCTGCCTCAGAGGGCGGTGGAGGCCAGTTCTATAGATACTTTCAAGAGAGAGCTAGATAGGGCTCTTAAAGATAGCGGAGTCAGGGGATATGGGGAGAAGGCAGGAACAGGGTACTATTTGGGGATGATTAGCCATGATCACATTGAATGGTGGTGCTGGCTCGATGGGCCAAATGGCCTATTCCTTCACTTATTGTCTATTGTCTCTCCATCCCTCACCCCAGGGTGGATCTGTCGGGAACTAGTTCTCCGACTAGTTTCCCTGTCCTCCTGAGTAAATGTTACTCTGAATGCCTCGCTGTCACCTCCCCCTAGCTAACAATGGTCTATTCCACATTTTCCTTGACTTCATCCCCACTGATCTCTCATTTTCACACCTTACCCTTCCACATCTCTCGTTCCATTCCCTCTCCCCTGACTCTGTCTGAAGAAGGGTCTCGACGCAAAACGTCACCCATTCCTACAATCCAGAGATACTGCCTGTCCAGCATTTTGAGAGTATCTTCAGAGTAAACCAGCATCTGCACTTCCATGCTACACTGGGCTTCCTCAGTAGCGTGCTGTTAAATGAAGGCAGCTTCAAGGCAGAAGCTGAACATATTTGGAGCGGTCAAGTGATGCAGCTACTGCCAGCGACCAGTGTTCCAGCCTGACTACGGCGTTTGTATGTTCTCCCTATGACCGCGTGGGTTTTCTCCAGGTGCCCTGGTTTCCTCCCACATTCTGAAGACGTGTAGGTTTTTAGGTTAATTGGCTTTGGTAAAATTGTCCCTAGTGTGTAGGATAGTGCTAGTTTGCGGGAGATTGTTGGCTGTCGTAGACTCAGAAGGCCGAAGGGCCTGTTTCTACGCTGTATCTCTAAACTAATAAGTCAGATTCCTTCTGGATAAGGTTGGCAGAATTGTGCCTAATTTTGAGATATTAAATGAGGACCGAACAGAAAGAAATGAAGGTGCAGATAGCATTGCCAGATCCACCCTGGGGTGCGGCATCAGTCTTACTCGCAGACGCAGTTCGACAACTTTACGTCGCACCACAGATGGATTGATGTCATTGCTTTAACACAACAACACTTTCCAGCAGTAGCACCAGTCTAATTATGACACCGAGTTACACCAGGTAACATGAAAACAAATGAGCAAAGGCTTAATTACACACAGAATCATACTGCACGGAAACAGGCCCCTCGGCCCAACTTGCCCACGCCAACCAACATGGCCTATCTACACTAGTCCCACCTGCCTGCATCTGGCCCATAGCCCCCTATCCATGTACATGCCCATATGTATTTTAAATATAGTTAGAGTCTCTTCCTCCTGTGGCAGCTTGTTTCATATACCCAGCACCCTCCGTTAAACAATTGTCCCTATCAGCTCTGAGACGCTGTACGCCTCTTTGGCTATTACTCTTACAACGTTTGTTATTCGCTTAAGCTTCTTTCATTCACGCTGGGTTCTACTCATTGGACCATTACCTCCCCCTCTATCACATAAACTCCTATAGCCTGGAATATTAAGCTGCCTGTCCGGGCTTTGTCTTAACCACATTTCCATGACTACAACATTATAATTTCATAAGTTCTATGAGCAGAATGCGGCCATTTGGCAAATCAAGTCTATTCCTTCATTCAAGAATGCCCATCTATCATTCCCTCTCAAACCCATTCTCCTGCCTTCTCCCCAAAGCCGACACCTACACTAATCCATGACTCATGCTGGAAGCTCATCGGCATCACATGTGAGGCTCGGTGCTTCAAAGTGAATGCAGCTGAGGCAGCCAGCCCTGCCGCACTAACCCACCTGCCTCTGTCTCTCTGCCCACTGCACTCGCTTGCTGCACCGGCCATACTTCTCTCCCCAACCATGCTGCCCGCAACCACTCCACGACCACTCCATCAAATTAACTACAACCTTCTTCAGGACCGTGAGAAGATTTTTTTGCATTTTGTTTATGCATTTTATGAATTTCTATTAAGAAATAAATTTGTGCACACCATCAAGTGGTGCCTGCACCGCAACAATGTGCTCACAGCTGCACGTAGATACATAGACATTAGACAATGGTGTCCATCCAGCACCGCTATTCAATGTGATCATGGCTAATCATCCACAACCAGTACCCTGTTCCTGCCCAGCCGCTCCATTCTTTCATCATATGACAGTGCCGCCATGCCGGGAATTAACCTGGTGAAACCTACGCTGCACTCCCTCAATGGCAAGAATGTCCTTCCTCAAATCTGGAGACCAAAACTGCACACAATACTCCAGCTGTGGTCTCACTAGGGCCCTGTACAACTGCAGAAGGCTCTCTTTGCTCCTATACTCAACTCCTCATGTTATGAAGGCCAACACGCCATCAACTTTCTTCACTGCCTGCTGTACCTGCATGCTTACTTTCAGTGACTGATGTACTAGGACACACAGGTCTTGTTGTACCTCCCCTTTTCTAACCTGACACCATTCAGATAATAATCTGTCTTCCCGTTCTTGCCTCCAAAATGGATAACCTCACATTTATCCACATTAAACTTCATCTGCCATGCATCTGCCCACTCCCCCAACCTGTCCAAGTCACCCTGCATTCTCATAGCATCCTCCTCACAGTTCACACTGCCGCCCAGCTTTGTGTCAGCTGTAAGTTTGCTAATGTTACTTTTAATTCCTTCATCTTAATCATTGATGTATATTGTAAATAGCTGCGGGCCCAGCACCGAGCCTTGCAGTACCCCACTAGTCACTGCCTGCCATTCTGAAAGGGACCCCTTAATCCCTACTCTTTGTTTCCTGTCTGCCAACCAATTTTTTATCCATGTCAGCACTCTACCCCCAATACCATGTGCTAATTTTGCCCACTAATCTCCTGTGTGGGACCTTATCAAAGTCCAGGTGCACTACATCCACTGGCTCTCCCTTGTCCATTTTACTTGTTATATCCTCAAAAATTTAAAAAAAAATTAGTCAAGCATGATCTCCCCTTCGTAAATCCATGCTGAATTGGACCGATCCTGTTACTGCTATCCAAATGTGCCGCTATTACATCTTTTATAATTGACTCCAGCATCTTTCCCACCACCGATGTCAGGCTAACTGGTCTATAATTCCCTGCCTTCTCTCTCCCTCCTTTCGTGAAAAGTGGGATAACATTAGCTACCTTCCAACCCCCAGGAATTGATCCAGAATCTATAGAACATTGGAAAATGATCACCAATGCATGATTTCTAGAGCCACTTCCTTAAGTACCCTGGGATGCAGACCATCAGGCCCTGGGGATTTATCAGCCTTCAGTGTTATCAGTCTACAGGGCTCTTGCTTCACTTTTTTTCCCTGTTGCCAGCCGGGCAACCTAAGCAGCTTTTTAGGTCAGTCGAGTTGAAGAAGGGTTTCGGCCCAAAACGTTTTCTATTTCCTTCGCTCCATAGTTGCTGCCGCATCCGCTGAGTTTCTTCAGCACCTTTGTCTACATTCACATATTATTTCTGCTTCAACTAACTCACAAACTAAACATATTCACCAATCAAGACATGAAATATACCACAATGGCATGCATCAAAATTATAATACAATATCTCAACCCTTTTTACACATTGCAATTAATGTGGTTGGATTATTCAGCGGAGTTACTCCAGTTTTTTGTGTCTATCGGTATAAACCAGTATTTGCTTGCCAAGCTGGGCAAAATGAGTCGCTGTTTAGGTTGCCCGGCAGCTTTTGTGTGGTCATTGGCACCCGGGCAACCGCTAATTTCGAGCCCTGGTCTACCCAACACCATTTCCTGCCCAATGTGAATTTCCTTTAGTTCCTCCGTCACTCTAGATTCTCTGGCCACTAGTACATCTGGGAGATTGGTTCTGTCTTCATTAAGGAAGACACAAACAAAGTACCTGTTCAACTCGTCTGCCATTTCCTTGTTCCCCATAATAAATTCACCTGTTTCTGTCTTCAAGGGACCCACATTTGGCTTAACTATTTTATTTTAACATACCAAAAGAAGCTTTTATTATCCTTCATATTCTTGGCTAGTTTACCTTCATTGCCTTTTTAGTTACCTTCTGTTGATCTTTAAAAGATTCCCAATCCTCTGGCTTCCCGCTCATCTTTGCTATGTTATACTTCCCTTTTATTTTTATACTGTCCCTGACTTCCCTTGTCAGCCACAGTCGCCGCTTACTCCCCTTGGAATCTTTCTTCCTCTTTGGAATGAACTGATCCTGCACCTTCTGTATTATTCCCAGAATCACCTGCCACTGCTGTTTCACCGTCATCCCTGCTAGGGTATCTTTCCAGTCAACTTTGGCCAGCTCCTCCCTCATGCCAACATAGTCTCCTTCCAAATTTTACCTTCTCCATCTCAAATTGCAGATGAAAACTTATCATGTTATGGTCACACCCTCCTAATGGTTCCTTTACCTTGAGTTCCATTATCAAATTTGGTTCATTACACAACACTAAATCCAGAATTACCTTCTCCCTGGTACTCTCCAATACAAGCTGCTCCAAGAATCCATCTCGGAGGCACTCTGCAAACTCCCTTTGGGGTCCAGTACCAACCTGCAATCTACATCCCTCCATATCCATGCATATCCATGTACCTGTCTAAAAGCCACCATTGTATCTGCCTCCACCACCATCCCCAGCAGCGCCTTCCTGGCCCCCACCACCCTCTGTGTAAAACACTTGCCCCGCACAACTCCTCTAAACGTAGCCCCTCTCACCCTAAAGCTATGCCCTCCAGTCTTTGACATTTCTAGCCCGCGAAGGTGGTTCTTACTGTCTACCCTACCGACACCTCTCGTAATTTTATATGTTTCTATCAGATCTTCCCTCAGCCTTCGCCGTTTTAGAGAATACAAGTTTATCCAACCTCTCCTAATCCAAGAAGATGAGATGCAAGGTGTAGGAGCCATTCATGCTTAGGCTAGTTACTGTTGGCATATATTATTATGTTGTCTAGCTATTTCTAGCAGTATTTCTAGCAGTTTTGAACACTTGTGGGTGGGCTTTTAATACTTAGATGAACGTTACATATATCATACCAGGGGAGAGAGTGGCCAGATCAGACTGGAACGGGCACGGGAGAGAGAATACAGTTCTTAATGTTTGAGAGAGAGAACGGAAAGTTACAGCTTGTATGAGAATTAGGAATACCTGGCATGAATCATCTCTTTGTTTGTACAACTACTTCAATGAAGAATCTATTAAACTGGAAGGAAAGACTAGTGGATCAGTTTTATCGTCTGCGTAAGATCACTCCTACCTGCCTGTGTAATAATGGCAACGGAGAGTTGGACATTGGAAACATTTCAAATTGCCATTACACAAGGTTTCGATTATATACACTGGTTTCGAACACAGGGAGTTCAGAATGATCAACTTTAGCCAGAGGACAGCCATTTTGCAAGATGAACAGCAAGCTGACATCAACCTACACTGGCATCTGGTTAAGAACCTGGGGTTATGGGGAGAAGGCAGGAGAATGATGTAGGGAGGAATAGACAGACCAGCCATGATTGAATGGCGGAGTAGACTTGATGGGCCGAATGGCCTAATTCTTCTCCTATCACATGATCTTATGAAGAGGAAAAGCTGCGCATTCCTCTTCTCCACAAGGGGCAAGGAAGAGAATTCCTAGCTGTGCCGTAAACAATGCCACAAACTCAGTTCTGATGAAGTTTCTCTCCCATTTTTCATACGCATTTGACACGAACACCATAGAAACATAGAAAATAGGTGGAGTAGGCCATTCGGCCCTTCGAGCATGCACCGCCATTCAATATGACCATGGCTGATCATCCAACTCAGTATCCTGTACCTGCCTTCTCTCTACACCCCCTGATCCCTTTAGCCACAAGGGCCACATCTAACTCCCTCTTAATTATACCCAACGAACTGGCCTCAACTACCTTCTGTGGCAGAGAATTCCACAGATTCACCACTCTCAAAAATGATTTTCTCATCTCGGTCCTAAAAGACTTCCCCCTTATCCTTAAACTGTGACCGCTTGTCCAGGACTTCCCCAACATCGAGAGCAATCTTCCGG
This sequence comes from Raja brachyura, assembly GCA_963514005.1. The sequence goes on from OY740786.1 coordinate 446,276, forward strand.
CATCTAGCCTGTCCAACCCCTTAAGAATTTTGTAGGTCTCTATGAGATCCCCCCTCAATCTTCTAAATTTCAGCGAGTACAAGCCGAGTCTATCCAGTCTTTCTTCACATGGAAGTCCTGCCATCCCAGGAATCAGTCTGGTGAACCTTCTCTGCACTCCCTCTATGGCAAGAATGTCTTTCCTCAGATTAGGAGACCAAAACTGTACGCAATACTCCAGGTGTGGCCTCACCAAGACACTGTACAACTGCAATAGAACCTCCCTGCTCTTGTACTCAAGTCCTTTTGCTATGAAAGCTAACATACCAGTCGCTTTCTTCACAACCTGCTGCACCTGCATGCCTACTTTCAATGACTGGTGTACCATGACACCCAGGTCTCGTTGCATCTCCCCTTTTCCTAATCGGTCACCATTCAAATAATAGTCTACTTTCCCGTTTTTGCCACCAAAGTGGATAACCTCACATTTATCCACATTATACTGTATCTGCCATGCAGCTGCCCACTCACCCAGCCTATCCAAGTCTCCTCGCAGCCTCCTAGCATCCTTGTCACAGCTAACACTGCCCCCCAGCTTCATGTCATCCGCAAACTTTGAGATGTTGCATTTAATTCCCTCGTCCAAATCATTAACGTATATTGTAAATAGCTGGGGTCCCAGCACTGAGCCTTGCGGTACCCCACTAGTCACTGCCTGCCATTCTGAAAAGGACCCGTTCACTCCTACCCTTTGCTTCCTGTCTGCCAGCCAGTTCTCTATCCACATCAATACTGATCCCCCAATACCGTGTGCTTTAAGTTTGAATGCTAATCTCTTATCTGGGACCTTGTCGAAAGCATTCTGAAAGTCCATATATAACACATCCACTGATTCTCCCTTATCCACTCTACTAGTTACATCCTCGAAAAATTCTATAAGATTCGTCAGACATGATTTACCTTTCATAAATCCATGCTGACTTTGTCCAATAATTTCACCGCTTTCCAAATGTGCTGCTATCGCATCTTTAATAACTGACTCTAGCATTTTCCCCACTACCGATGTTGGACTAAATGGTCTGTAATTCCCCGTTCTTTAAGTTCAGAACCCTTGTTTCTGAATTAACAATGTCACTCTCCATCCTAATGAAGAACTCAACCATATTATGGTCACTCTTGCCCAAGGGGCCACACACAACAAGACTGCTAACTAACCCTTCCTCATTACTCAGTACCCAGTCTAGAATAGCCTGCTCTCTCATTGGTTCCTCTAACGTTGGTTTAGAAAACTATCCCGCATACATTCCAAGAAATCCTCTTCCTCAGCACCCCTGCCAATTTGATTCACCCAATCTATATGTAGATTGAAGTCACCCATTATAACTGTTTTACCCTTGTTGCACGCATTTCTAATTTCCTGTTTGATGCCATCCCCAACTCCACTACTACTGTTAGGTGGCCTGTACACAACTCCCATTAGCGTTTTCTGTCCCTTAGTGTTTGGCAGCTCTACCCATATCGATTCCACATCCTCCACGCTAATGTCCTTCCTTTCTATTGCGTTAATCTCCTCTCTAACCAGCAACGCTACTCCACCTCCTTTTCCTCTCTGTCTATCCCTCCTGAATATTGAATATCCTTGGATGTTCAGCTCCCAGCCTTGGTCACCCTGGAGCCATGTCTCCGAGATCCCAACTATATCATAATCATTAATAGCTATCTGCACATTCAACTCATCCACCTTATTACGAATGCTCCTCGCATTGTGCGACAAAGGCTTCAGGCTTGTTTCACCATAGGTGAAAACTCAGGAACTCTGGATTATTTGCCGCAGACGGTTGTGGAGGCCAAGTCAATTGATATTTGTAAGGCAGAGATAGATAGATACTTGATTAGTACGGGTCAAGGGTTATATGGAAGGCAGGAGAATGGGGGTGAGAGCAGTAAATGCCTACTATGTTCTGTTGCGCTGAAGCAAAACAAGAATTTCATTGTCCTATCAGGGACACATAACAATAAACTCACTTGAACTTGAGGGAAAGACAGATCAGCCATGATTGAATGGCGGAGTAGATTTGGGCTGATTGGCCTAATTTTGCTCCAGGAACTAATGAATTTATGTAAAGCGTGATATAAAAGAGTTTGCAAGATCTGTGAATAGAGGGCAACCATGCCCCTCACGAGAAATAAGTTATTCCAGTTGTTTGATTACAACGTTCTCCTTCCCATCATCAATAAACATATAGAGTTTTGCATTCAACCACAATTCTTCCGTGCAACTTCAAAGACAGTATTTATGTAGTTTATGTAGTTGCTAAGGTTACCGGAGCCTGAGAGCTACCAGTACTGCCATATGGGAACATGCTGCAGTGAAATCTGAATGGTTGGGTTTATGCGCCAAGGTGGGGCATCATGATCTGTATGGATGAGTTGGGCCGAAGGGTCTGTTTCTGTGCTGTATGATTCTATGACTCCATAAGTTCATAAGTTATAGGAGCATAATTAGGCCATTCAGCCCATCGAGTCTACTCCGCCATTCAATCATCAGAGGACATAGGTTTAAAGTGAAGGCAAAAAGATTTATAAGGAATCTGAGGGGTAACATTTCCACACAGAGGGCGGCGGGTGCATGGAACAAGCTGCCAGAGGAGGTAATTGAGGCAGGGACTAACCCTACCTTTAAGAAACAGTTGGGTACATGGATAGGACAGGTTTGGAGGTTAATGGACCAAAAGCAGGCAGGTGGGATTAGTGTAGCTTGGACATGTTGGCCGGTGTTTACAAGTTGGGCCTGTTTCCACACTGTATCACTCTATGACTAGTGTAGCTGGGGCATGTTGGTTGGTGTGGGCAAGTTGGGCCGAAGGGCCTGTTTCCACACTGTATCACTCTATGACTAGTGTAGCTGGAGCATGTTGGTCGGTGTGGGCAAGTTGGGCCGAAGGGCCTGTTTCCACACTGTATCACTCTATGACTAGTGTAGCTGGGGCATGTTGGTCGGTGTGGGCAAGTTGGGCCGAAGGGCCTGTTTCCACACTGTATCACTCTATGACTAGTATAGCTGGGGCATGTTGGTCGGTGAGGGCAAGTTGGGCCGAAGGGCCTGTTTCCACACTGGATCACTCTATGACTAGTGTAGCTGGTGCATGTTGGTCGGTGTGGGCAAGTTGGGCAAAAGGGCCTGTTTCCACACTGGATCACTCTATGACTAGTGTAGCTGGGGCATGTTAGTCGGTGTGGGCAAGTTGGGCCGAAGGGCTCGTTTCCACACTGTATCACTCTATGACTAGTGTAGCTGGGGCATGTTGGTCGGTGTGGGCAAGTTGGGCCGAAGGGCTCGTTTCCACACTGTATCACTCTATGACTAGTGTAGCTGGGGCATGTTGGTCGGTGTGGGCAAGTTGGGCCGAAGGGCTCGTTTCCACACTGTATCACTCTATGACTAGTGTAGCTGGGGCATGTTGGTCGGTGTGGGCAAGTTGGGCCGAAGGGCCCGTTTCCACACTGTATCACTCTATGACTAGTGTAGCTGGGGCATGTTGGTCGGTGTGGGCAAGTTGGGCCGAAGGGCTCGTTTCCACACTGTATCACTCTATGACTAGTGTAGCTGGGGCATGTTGGTCGGTGTGGGCAAGTTGGGCCGAAGGGCTCGTTTCCACACTGTATCACTCTATGACAAGTGTAGCTGGGGCATGTTGGTCGGTGTGGGCAAGTTGGGCTGAAGGGCCCGTTTCCACACTGTATCACTCTATGACTAGTGTAGCTGGGGCATGTTGGTCGGTGTGGGCAAGTTGGGCCGAAGGGCTCGTTTCCACACTGTATCACTCTATGACTAGTGTAGCTGGGGCATGTTGGTCGGTGTGGGCAAGTTGGGCCGAAGGGCCTGTTTCCACACTGTATCACTCTATGACTAGTGTAGCTGGGGCATGTTGGTCGGTGTGGGCAAGTTGGGCCGAAGGACTCGTTTCCACACTGTATCACTCTATGACTAGTGTAGCTGGGGCATGATGGTCGGTGTGGGCAAGTTGGGCCGAAGGGCTCGTTTCCACACTGTATCACTCTATGACTAGTGTAGCTGGGGCATGTTGGTCGGTGTGGGCAAGTTGGGCCGAAGGGCTCGTTTCCACACTGTATCACTCTATGACTAGTGTAGCTGGGGCATGTTGGTCGGTGTGGGCAAGTTGGGCCGAAGGGCCCGTTTCCACACTGTATCACTCTATGACTAGTGTAGCTGGGGCATGTTGGTCGGTGTGGGCAAGTTGGGCTGAAGGGCTCGTTTCCACACTGTATCACTCTATGACTAGTGTAGCTGGGGCATGTTGGTCGGTGTGGGCAAGTTGGGCCGAAGGGCCCGTTTCCACACTGTATCACTCTATGACTAGTGTAGCTGGGGCATGTTGGTCGGTGTAGGCAAGTTGGGCTGAAGGGCTCGTTTCCACACTGTATCACTCTATGACTAGTGTAGCTGGGGCATGTTGGTCGGTGTGGGCAAGTTGGGCTGAAGGGCTCGTTTCCACACTGTATCACTCTGTAACTCTATCTTTCCCTCTCAACCTCATTCTGTAACTACACTGATGATGGGCAGGGTACAAGCATCAGGCTCTGCAGTGCTTACCAACTCCAAGTGCAAGCACAGGGCAAGATGCCTTAAGATACAATGACCTTAGGTCACAGCCTCAGAATAAAAGGAAGTTCCTTTAGGAAGGAGATGAGGTTAAATTTGTTTAGTCAGATGTTGGTGAATCTGTGGAATGCATTGCCACAGACCGCTGAGGAGGCCAAGTCAATGGATATTTTTAAGGCAGAGATGTATTAATTCTTGATCAGTACGGGTGTCAGGGGTTATGGGGAGAAGGCAGGAGAATGGGGTTAGGCGGAGAGTGGCACAGCGGTAAAGGTGCTGCCTTACTGCACTGTAGACCCGGGTTCAATCCCAACTACGGATGCTGCCTATAAGGATTTTGTACGTTCTGCCCGTGAACGCATGGGCACACTCCAAAGACTTACAGGTTTGTAGGTTAATCGGTTTGGTGTGTGTGTAAATTGTCCCTTGCGTGTGTAGGATAGTGTTAATGTGCAGGGATCGCTGGTCGGCGCAGACTCGGTGGGCCGAAGAGCCTGTTTCCGCGCTGTATCTCTAAACTAAATGAAAGATTGATGGCGGATTAGACTTGATGGGCCGAATGGCCTAATTCTGCTCCTATGACTTATGAACAATGCTCCAGCTCATTCCACGAAGGCCAGGTGATTTGTCCCTTTTGGAAACAGGCTCTATGTCAGCGTGTCAGGGGTTATGGGGAGAAGGGAGGAGAACGCGAGCTAGAGGAAAGATTAATCAACTACGATTGAACATGCTCGACTGCATCAACAAGTCTTTGGGTAAAAGACAAAAGAATAGATCAGGGAAGGTAGTGCATCCGTGGATAACAAGGGAAATCAGGGATAGTATCAAAGCAAAGGATGATGCGTACAAAGTAGCCAGAAAAAGCAGGACTGGGAGAAATTCAGAGACCAGCAGAGAAGGACAAAGGGCTTGATTAGGAAAGGAAAAATAGATTATGAAAGAAAACTGGCAGGGAACATAAAAACTGACTGCAAAAGTTTTTATAGATATGTGAAGAGCAATAGATTAGTTAAAACAAATGTAGGTCCCTTGCAGTCAGAAACAGGTGAGTTGATCATGGGGAACAAGGATATGGCGGACCAATTGAATAACTACTTTGGTTCCGTCTTCACTAAAGAAGACATAAATAATCTGCCGGAAATAGCAGGGGACCGCAGGTCAAAGGAGTACTTGAGTGAAACCAGGTTAGTCGGGAAGTGGTGTTGGGTAAATTGAATGGATTAAAGGCCGATAAATCCCCAGGGCCAGATAGGCTGCATCCCAGAGTACTTAAGGAAGTAGCTCCGGAAATAGTGGATGCATTAGTGATAATCTTTCAAAACTCTTTAGATTCTGGAGTAGTTCCTGAGGATTGGCGGGTAGCAAACGTAACCCCTCTTTTTAAGAAGGGGGGGGGGAGAGAGAAAACGGGGAATTACAGACCAGTTAGTCTAACATCGGTAGTGGAGAAACTGCTAGTGTCAGTTATTAAAGATGGGATAGCAGCACATTTGGAAAGTGGTGAAATCATTGGACAAAGTCAGCATGGATTTACGAAAGGTAAATCATGTCTGACGAATCTTGTGGAATTTTTCGAGGATGTAACTAGTAGCGTGGATGGGGGAGAACCAGTGGATGTGGTGTATCTGGACTTCCAGAAGGCTTTCGACAAGGTCAAACATAAGCGATTAGTATATAAACTTAAAGCATATGGCATTGGGGGTTCAGTATTGATTTGGATAGAGAACTGGCTGGCAAACAGGAAGCAAAGAGTAGGAGTAAACGGGTAGTTTTCACAATGGCAGGCAGTGACTAGTGCGGTACCGCAAGGCTCAGTGCTGGGACCCCAGCTATTTACAATATACACAAATGATCTGGATGAGGGAATTGAAGGCAATATCTCCAAGTTTGCGGATGACACTAAGCTGGGGGGCAGTGTTAGCTGTGAGGAGGATGCTAGGAGAATGCAAGGTGACTTGGATAGGCTGGGTGAGTGGGCAAATGTTTGGCAGATGGAGTATAATGTGGATAAATGTGAGGTTATCCACTTTGGTGGCAAAAATAGCAAAAACCGACTACTACCTAAATGGTGGCCGATTAGGAAAAGAGATGCAGCGCGACCTGGGTGTCATGGTACACCAGTCATTGAAAGTAGGCATGCAGGTACAGCAGGCAGTGAAGAAAGCCAATGGTATGTTAGCTTTCATAGCAAAAGGATTTGAGTATAGGAGCAGGGAGGTTCTACTTCAGTTGTATAGGGTCTTGGTGAGGCCACACCTGGAGTATTGCGTACAGTTCTGGTCTCCAAATCTGAGGAAGGACATTATTGCCATAGAGGGAGTGCAGCGAAGGTTCACCAGACTGATTCCTGGGATGTCAGGACTGTCTTATGAACAAAGACTGCATAGACTCGGTTTATACTCTCTAGAATTTAGGAGATTGAGAGGGGATCTTATAGAAACTTGGAAGATTCTTAAGGGGTTGGACAGGCTAGATGCAGGAAGATTGTTCCCGATGTTGGGGAGGTCCAGGACAAGGGGTCACAGTCTAAGGATAAGGGGGAAATCCTTTATGACCGAGATGAGAAGGAATCTTTTCACACAGAGAGTGGTGGGTCTCTGGAACTCTCTGCCACAGAGGGTAGTTGAGGCCAGTTCATTGGCTATATTTAAGAGGGAGTTAGATGTGGCCCTTGTGGCTAAGGGGATCAGAGGGTATGGAGAGAAGGCAGGTACGGGATACTGAGTTGGATGATCAGCCATGATCATATTGAATGGCGGTGCAGGCTCGAAGGGCAGAATGGCCTACTCCTGCACCTAATTTCTATGTTTCTATGATTGGAGCAGTTCACTAGCAGCCAGAAGGGGTTGAACAGGAGAGATATTGTAGACAATAGGTGCAGGAGTTGGCCATTCGGCCCTTCGAGCCAGCTCCGCCATTCACTGTGATCATGGCTCATCATCCCCAATCAGTACCCCGTTCCTGCCTTCTCCCCATATCCCATGACTCCGCTATCTTTAAGAGCCCTATCCAGCTCTCTCTTGAAAGTATCCAGAGAACTGGCCTGCACTGCCCTCTGAGACAGAGAATTCCACAGACTCACTGTGTGAGAAAGTGTTTCCTCGTCTCCGTTCTAAATGGCTTACCCCTTATTCTTAAACTGTGGTCCCTGGTTCTGGACTCCCCCAACATCGGGAACATGTCCAAACCCCTAATAATCTTATATGTTTCAATAAGATCCCCTCTCATTCTTCTAAACTCCAGAGTGTACAAGCCCAGCCGTTCCATTCTCTCAGCATGTGACAGTCCCGCCATCCCGGGAATTAACCCTGTAAACCTACTCTGCACTCCCTCAATAGCAAGAATGTCCTTCCTGAAGTTAGGGGACCTAAACTGCACACAATACTCCAGGTGTGGTCTCACTAGGGCCCTGTGCAACTGCAGAAGGACCTCTTTGCTCCGATACTCAATTCCTCTTGTTATAGAGGCCAACGTGCCATTGGCTTTCTTCACTGCCTGCTGTACCTGCATGCTTACTTTCAGTGACTGATGAACAAGGACCCCCACATCCTGTTGTACTTCCCCTTTTCCCAACTTGACACCATTTAGAAAATAATCTGCCCTCCTGTTTTTGCCACCAAAGTGGATAACCTCACATTTATCCACATTAAACTGCAACTGCCATGCATCTGCCCACTCACCCAACCTGTCCAAGTCACCCGGCATTCTCATAGCATCCTCCTCACAGTTCACACTGCCACCCAGCTTTGTGTAATTTGCAAATTTGCTAATGTTACTTTGAATCCCTTCATCTAAATCATTGATGTACATTGTAAATAGCTGCGGTCCCAGCACCGAGCCTTGCGGTACCCCACTAGTCACTTCCTGCCATTCTGAAAGGGACCCATTAATCCCTACTCTATGTTTCCTGTCTGCCAACCACTTCTCTATCCATGTCAGCACTCTACCCCCAATACCATGTGCCCTAATTTAGTGAATGTTATACTGAACACAGACTCCTGTCCCTGCCAGTGATGTTAACCACAAGCCTCTGCCCACCCTTCCTCACCTTGTCTCTTCACCCACACCTTCCGTTTTCCACATGCTGATTCAGCTCCTCTTAAATACATCATCGCATTTAGCTTGAAGCATTTTCTGTGGAAGTGTGCGTGGTTTTCCCTGAACTCCCCGTCGATCACAATGCTTTGACATATTCGTTTCTCTTTGGGTGAAAATCAAGGAACCCAGAATTGATAGATCAACAGGAAGTGGTTTTCACATAAACTAAATGTCACTAAACTCTTTGAATCACTTCCCTCTGGAAGGCGACTCCGGACTGTCAAAGCTGCCACAGCCAGACATAGAAACAGCTTTTTTTCCACGAGTAGTAGCTCTACTCAACAGCCAAAAGTCTAGCCTCATTTTGCTCTGGTATTTTATTTAATTCTTCATGTTTAAACTATAATGTTTTACTTTTAATTGTCTATTGTATATCGTGTTGTTACTTGCGAGTATAGCACCAAGGCAAATTCCTTGTATGTATATATTACCTGGCGAATAAAATGTATTCACTCATTCCTTCATTTGTCATAGAGTTAGATAGACACAAAATGCTGGAGTAACGCAGTGGGACATAGGGCCATATACTTAAAAATGGGCATTTTGGCCCATCAGTGCCAACCTAGAGCATACTGGGCTAGTCCCATTTGGCAGGATTCACCCTGTGAATTCCCACTTGTTTAACCCACCTCCCCCACCACCCGTCAGCTATTGGAGGGATGGGGTTAAAGCAGTGGGAATTCCCAGGGTGGGGAGCCAGAGCCCCCCGGCCCCAGACGCGGTGCGCTGGGGACGAGGCCGGTACTCACGCTGCCTTCATGCCGCCCGCTCTCTCCACTCCCGCAACCAGGAGCGCCCGTCACGTGGTGCCTGCTCACTGGGTAACCGGCGGGGGTGGTACGGGCGGTGAAACAGGAGCCTCGGTCTACTATAACCAAAATCTGTTACATCTGAAGAAGGGCCTCGACCTGAAACGTCACCCATTCCTTCTCTCCAGAGATGCTGCCTGTCCAGCTGAGTTACTCCAGCATCTTGCGTCTATCATCAGTTATATCGAGGTCCATTATTGCGAAGGTTTACTGTAATTCTATTAGCACCCCACCCCCCCCCCCCCCTTCTACCTCCAACATTCCAAGTCTGTCCAACCTCTACCAGTGGCTGGTACCCCCGCCCCCCCCCAATCTAGGTAACATTCTGATAAACCTTGTCTGCACCCTCTCCAAAGCCTCCATATCCTTCCTGTAAGGAGTCAACCAGAAATGCACCTAATACTCAAATTGCGGCCTAACCAAACTTTCATCATGACTTCCTGACCCTTATGCTCAATGCCTTAACCAATTAAACCACATCTTTATCATTCTAGAACGACTAGAGTTGCTATCTTCACTTAATAAGAATCACAAAGAATCATCTCCAATGGCTGCTTCTGGTCAGGACAGGCAATCTCTCTCTCCCATTACCTCCATTCTGTTCATAGTCCCCAATATAACAACACATTCTCCCGCTAGGCTTCCCTTCTCTGGACATACATGGTAAAACATAGGTCTGACATGTCAGACAGAATGGAATAAAGCCCTATGTTTCACCATGCATGTCGTAGTGGATCATTAACAAACATTATATGCGGAGTGGACATTATAAATGGCATGGATTAATAAAGGTTATTCTGCAGATACCGCATCAGGTTTTACACAGTATGTGTAAATCCAATATCAAACTCTTCCCCATTTTCCAGCCGGTGACATTTTACACAATCTGGAGAAACATCTGCAAAGCTGGGAGAGGTGTGAGGGTTCCCAGAGTATCCCAAGATGATTAAACAGCCAAAAAATGCGAAAGGGAAGGAGGGATGACGTTTGTTCAAATATAGATGTGCACTGCTTCAGATGTATCATTTGTTTCTCCTTTTCATTAAATACACGCTCAGTTATAATTACCCGTAATGAAGTGAAGTAATCCTGTGTGTGCAATGACACATAATGGATACTGATCAAAATACATCCCGCTGATGCGGCTCAGAGTCTGGAGTCATACAGCACGGAAACAGGCCCTTCAGCCCAACTTGCACATACTATCCAAGGTGCCTTCCAGAGCTAGTCCCAATTGTCTGCATGTAGCCCATGTCGCTCCAACCCTTTCCTATCCATTAACCTGTCTGAAGGTCTTTGAGGAGTTGTAGTGGCCTGCCTCTACCACCTTCTCTGGCAACTTGGTTCACGTACCCACCACCCACCGTGTGGAAAAGTTGTCTCTCAGACACCCTTCAAATCTTACCCCTCTCTCCTTAAAGCTATGCCTCTAGTTTTAGACCTCCCTATGCTGGGTAAAAGACTGTCATTCCTGCCTATAGATAGGAAGTGTCACAGCTGGCGTCCTGGTGCCATCGTAACAACCTGGTGCTCAAAGCTTTTAAGATAGTAAGAGCTCCCCCTCCCTTCACCCCACTCGCCATCAACAACACCACTGTCACATCCGTGGAGTCTTTTAAGTTCCTTGGAACCATCATCTCCAAGGACCTTAAACGGGGGGGGGGGGGGGGGGGGGACCATCAACTCCACAGTTAAAAAGGCACATCAGAGGATGTACTTCCTGCGGCAGCTGAGGAAACACAATCTGCCACAGGCAATGACAGTCTAATACTACACGGCCATCGTAGAGTCTGTCCTCACCTTGTCCATCATGGTCTGGTTTGGCTCAGCCACCAAGCACAACACCCGGAGGCTGCAGCACATCGCTTGATTGGCTGCAACCTTCCCCCCCCCCCCCCCATTGACGAACTGTACACTGCAAGGGCCAGGAAGCGAGCGGGCAAGATCATCTCTGACCCCTCTCACCCTGGCCACAAACTCTTTGAATCACTTCCCTCTGGAAGGCGACTCCAGACTGTCAAAGCTGCCACAGCCAGACATAAAAACAGTTTTTTCCATGAGTAGTAGCTCTACTCAACAGCCAAAAGTCTGTAGCCTCCTTTTGCTTTGGTATTTTATTTCATTCACACGTTTAAACTAATGTTTTATTCTTAATGTTTTAATCTTAATTGTTTACTGTATGTCGTGTTGTTACTTGCGAGCGGAGCACCAAGGCAAAATCCTTGTATGTGTACCTGCTTGGCCAATAAACTTTTTCATTCATTCCACACGATCTATGCCCCTTGAACCTTTGGTCACCCCTTCATCCCAGCTATCCAGTCCCTCCTCATAACTGAAGCCCTCCAGCCCGCCAAATCCTTATCAATCGTTCCTGCACCTCCCTAGCTTCTTCGCATCCTTCAGAACTGCAAACCAGATTGCAGGTGTGGTCTCATCAACGCCTTGTACAGCTGTGACACAACAACCCAACTCTTGTACTCAACTCAGTGTAGAAATTTAGTCTCAATTCAGTCCTTTAGACTTTACAGATGCAGCGCCGAAACAGGCCCTTCGGCCCACCAAGTCTGCGCCGACCAGCGACCCCCGTACCCTAACACATTAGGGACGATTTTCAATGTTACTGAAGCTAACTAACCTGCAAAACTGCACGCCTTTTGGGTGTGGGAGGAAACTGAAACACCCATGGAAAGCCCACATGTTGGGTGGAGGACGTGTAGCCGAGAACAAAGAGGGAGGGATGGGACGAGGTGGGAATATATTGAATATTTCTGTACCGTTGTCCAATGCCTTCAATTGGCCAATCGTGCATACTTGTACTGTACGCAAACAAAGCCTCTCACTGTAACGAGCACACATGACAAGAAAGCATCCACCAATCAACCAACATACCAACTCCGCACAGACAGGGCCAAACCCGGGTGCCTGGCGCTGTACGGCAGCAACTCTACCGTTGCGCCACCCCACACTTCCCGAGGCGAGGAAGTTTGCCATTCTGACTTGATCTAGTTCCACAATCTCAGTCTCACGCTGGCCACCATGTTATAGAAAAGACATTGTCAAGCTGGAAAGAGTACAGAGAAGATTTATGAGGATGTTGCCAGGACTAGAGGGTGTGAGCTAAAGGGAGAGGTTGAGCAGGCTGGGTCTCTATTCCTTGGAGCGCAGGAGAATGAGGGGGAATCTTGTAGAGGTGTATAAAATCACAAGAGGAATAGATCGGGTAGATGCACAGTCTCTTGCCCAGATTAGGTGAATCGAGGACCAGAGGACATAGGTTCAAGGTGAGGGGGAAAAGATTTAATAGGAATCTGAGGGGTAACTTTTTCACACAGAGGGTGGTGGGTGTATGGAACAAGCTGCCAGAGGAGGTAGTTGAGGCTGGGACTATCCCAACATTTAAGAAACAGTTAGATAGGTGCATGGATAGGACAAGTTTGAAGGGCTATGGACCAAATACGGGCAGGTGGGACTAGTGTAGCTGGGACAGAAGGGCCTGTTTCCGCACTGTATCATTCTATGACCAAATGACTGGTGAGACCTACTCTTTATTCCCTTTTGAAGTGATCAGCAAGTCACAAAGCAATTCAAAATGAGGGTGGCAGTCAGCCTGTTGCAGCAACCCGAGAATATTGTGACTGGGAGCCGGCGGTAGTTGCGGAGAGGAGTGGCAGCTGGCCGCAGAAAGTGTGTGTGTGTGTGTGTGTGTGTGTGTGTGTGTGTGTGTGTGTGTGTGTGTGTGTGTGTGTGTGTGTGTGTGTGTGTGTGTGTGTGTGTGTGTGTGTGTGCGCGTCAGCATGTTCCACACCTCCACCCTGCAGTCAATGGGTGCAGAGCCTCACTGGAGCCGGCATGGTGGCACCCGCCTCCCATTCACCACACACACACACTGATTTGGATGAGGGAATTGAAGGCTTTGTTGGCAAATTTAGACAATAGGTGCAGGAGTAGGCCATTATGCCCTTCGAGCCAGCACCACCATTCAATGTGATCATGGCTGATCATCCACAATCAGTACCCCGTTCCTGCCTTCTCCCCATATCCCTTGACTCCGCTATCTTTAAGAGCCCTATCTAGCTCTCTCTTGAAAGTATCCAGAGAACCGGCCTCCACCGCCCTCTAAGGCAGAGAATTCCACACCCACAACTCTCTGGGTGAAACAGTGTTTCCTCGTCTCCGCTCTAAATGGCTTACCCCTTATTCTTAAACTATGGCCCCTGGTTCTGGACTCCCCCAACATCGGGAACATGTTTCCTGCCTCTAGTGTGTCGAATCCCTTAATAATCTTGTTTCAATGAGATCCCCTCTCATCCTTCTAAACTCCAGAGTGTACAAGCCCAGCTGCTCCATTCTCTCAGCATATGACAGTCCCGCCATCCCGGGAATTAACCTTGTAAACCTACACTGCACTCCCTCAATAGCAAGAATGTCCTTCCTCAAATTAGGGGACCAAAACTGCACACAATACTTCAGGTGTGGTCTCACTAGGGCTCTGTACAACTGCAGAAGGGCCTCATTGCTCCTATACTCAACTCCTCTTGTTGCAGATGATGCGAAGATAGGTGGAGGGGCAGGCAGTGTATAGAAAGCAGGGACTCTGCGGAAAGACTTGGACAGGTTAGGAGAGTGGGCTGAGAAGTGGCAGATGTCATGCATTCTGGTAGTGGGAGTAAAGGTGTAGATTATTTTCTAAATGGAGAAGGAATTCAGAAATCGGAAGTGCAAAGGGGTGTTGGGAGTGCTGGTGCAGGATTCCCCAAAAGTTAATTTGCAAGTTGAATCGTAAGGAAGGCAAATGCAATACTAACACTTATTTTGAGAAGGCTAGAATACAAAAATACAGGGATATAATTCTCAAGTCAAGTCAGTTTTATTCGTCACGTGCACATAAAGTGCAGTGAAATGAATTTGCCAGCAGCGGTACAATAAAAAGCACACAATACACAATAAACTTTAACACAAAAATCCACCACAGCATTCATCACTGTGGTGGAAGGCACAAACTTTGGTCAGTCCTCCTCCATATTCCCCCGTGGTCGGGACCACAACCCTCCGAAGCCGCCACTGCAGGCCTCCAGATGTGCAGACAAGGCAAGGCTGAGGCTCTATAAGGCACTGGTCTAGAGTGCCTGAGGCTCTATAAGGCACTGGCACTAGAGTGGCTGAGGCTCTATAAGGCACTGGCACTAGAGTGGCTGAGGCTCTATAAGGCACTGGCACTAGAGTGGCTGAGGATCTATAAGGCACTGGTCTAGAGTGGCTGAGGATCTATAAGGCACTGGCACTAGAGTGGCTGAGGCTCTATAAGGCACTGGTCTAGAGTGGCTGAGGCTCTATAAGGCACTGGCACTAGAGTGGCTGAGGCTCTATAAGGCACTGGTCTAGAGTGGCTGAGGCTCTATAAGGCACTGGTCTAGAGTGGCTGAGGTTCTATAAGGCACTGGTCTAGAGTGGCTGAGGCTCTATAAGGCACTGGTCTAGAGTGGCTGAGGTTCTGTAAGGCACTGGTCAGGGCGCATGTGGAATATTGTGAGCAATTTTGGGACCCATATCTTGAGGAAGGATGTGCTGGCGTTGGAGAGGGTCCAGAGGAGGTTTACAAGAATGATTCCAGGAATGAGTGGGTTAACATATGATGAGCGTTTGTCAGCACTGAGCCTGTTCTCGCTGGAGTTTCGAAGAATGAGGGGCAGGACCTCATTCCCATTTACCGAATAGTGAAAGGCCTGGATTGAGTGGAATTGATTGCCACAGAAGGCTGTGGAGGCCAGATCAATGGATATTTTTAAGGCGGACATTGACAGGCTCCTTATTAGGATTATGGGGAGAAGGCAGAGGGAAAGATAAATCAGCCTTGATTAAATATTGGAGTAGACTTGATAGGCCAAATGACCTAATTCTGCTCCTAGAACCTATGCTGAACTTCCTAAGCCTTCAAAGAAAGTGGAGGCGTTGGTGTGCTTTCTTGACCGTTGCTTCGATATGGTTGGTCCAGCACAGATTGCCGGTGATATTTATTCCCATGAAGTTGAAGCCATCAACCATTGCTACTTCAGCACCTTCAATGTATGAAATACACGCAAGGCTGGAGTCATGGCCCCCACACCCTCAAGGTCTCCTTCATGTCAATCTCTTTCCACTGGAACTCTCCAGCAATGCAGAAAATCTGCAGCTGAAACATTGCGCAGGTGAAATACGAATGAAATGTAAAGTAAATCCAATGGAGTCTAAACGGTGAACATTTTCTCAAACTTGGAAACACATGACAAAAACATCTCAAGTTTAAAAGCTCAAAGCTGAAGAAAGTGTACATCTAAAGTAAAAAGAAAGAACGCATCCTCACTTAATCTCAAACAAGGCTTTGTTGTTGGAATGTGTAGGATGGTTGTGAGGAACTGCAGATGCTGGTTTAATCCGAAGGGAGATACAGAATGCTGGAGTAACTCAGCGGGACAGGCAGCATCTCTGGAGAGAAGGAATGGGCGACGTTTTGGGTCGAGACCTTTCTTCAGTCGGAAGAAGGGTCTCGACACGAAAAGTCCCACATTCGTTCTCTCCAGAGATGCTGCCTGTCCCGCTGAGTTACACCAGCATTTTGTGCCTATATTTTGTTGTAGCAACGTTAATTCATAATGAATATTTTTATAGCACTTATAACATAAACCATTATTGCTACATTACAAGATAGTAACAAATAAAATGAAGCATAGGCACCTTAAAAGTCAAGTTGAATGTACTGCCGTCTGCACAGGTGCGGTGAGCTACAGGTAGAATGAAGATCTTGCCAACAGCAACAGCACAACCACATAGACTCAGACAACATACAAAAACAAATCATACATAAATTCTGCAAGACCGGCAATAAAACAATTAGTGCAAAAGACGGTTTGTAAACCAGTCCATGGCAGTGCAAGAGGTGGGCTGTAATGTTTAGTTTAGAGATACAGTGTGGAAACAGGCCTTACGGCCCACGGGATCCGCTCCGACCAGCGATCCCCGCATATTAACACTATCCTACACCCACTAGGGACAACTCTTTTACATTTACCAAGCCAATTAACCTTCAGACCTGTACGTCTTTAGAGTGTGGGAGGAAACCGAAGATCTTGGAGAAAACCCACGCAGGTCACGGGGGAACGTACAAACCCCGTACAGACAGCGCCCGTAGTCGGGATCGAACCCGGGTCTCCGGCGCTGTGGGGCAGCAACTATATCTTGACCATTTCCGTGGCAGAATTAGGGTTGTGCGGGTCGGTTCAAGAACATGGCGGTTGCAGGAAAGTATCTGTTCCTGAACCAGGGGGTGTGGGACTTCAGGCTTCTGTGCCTCCTGCCCGACGGCAGCGGTGAGAAGATGGCACGGCCTGGATGGTGGACATCCTTGATGATCGATGCCACCATCTTGAGGATGTGCCTGGTGTCGATGCTTTCCATGGTGGGGGAGGGCAGTGCCCGTGACGGACTGGGCCGAGACATTAGAACTTTATTAATCCCAGGAGGGAGATTGGTCAGCCAACAGTCATAAAACACAACCAGATATATAAAATTAAAATGGAAAGTCCAAGATTTAGGATGTGTAAAGATTTGGGGGGGGGCGGGGGGGGGAAAGGAAGAGTCAGTCTACCCCCAATCTTTGATATCCCTAATCTTGGGCTTTCCACTCGTCACTTTAATTTCATGTTTCATGTTTGTCTTGTTGTGTTTTATGACTGTTGGCACGACAGAAGGGGGAGGAGTTGTACAGTTTGATAGCCACAGGGAAGAAGGATCTCCTGTGACGTTCTGTGCTGCATCTTGGTGGAACCAGTCTGTTGCTGAAGGTGCTCCTCAGGTTGACCAGTGTGTCATGGAGGGGGTGAGTTGTATTGTCCAGGATGCCCCGCAGTTTGAGGAGTATCCTCCCTTAGACCTTCCATGAATCCAAGTCCACTCCCAGGGCAGAGCCGGCTTTCCTGATGAACTTGTTGAGCCTGTTGGCGTCTGCGGCCTGAATATGACGGGCACAGGACCTTGGCAGCTGAAGACATGGCCATCACTTGCAATGCAATGCAATTCCATGGTGCCAGACCACGGGGAGCAAAGATGGTTGTGAGGAGATGTGCCACTAGAAGTGGGATGCCATGTGGGGATTTGAGAAGGAAGAGAGCATTGGAAATGTATCATTGCCTAAGGAGAGCCAGCGCTGGTCACCTAGAGAAGGAATGACACATGACTTGGCATGCATGAAGTAAAGGGCACCGAGCTGAAGTTTATGAAGAGCAGGATGAGGGCACCGGGCCAGCGACCCATTGGACAGCTGTCCGGAAATAACAAACGTAAGGACCAGCATCCAAGCAGCAAATGCATTTCTCCAAAACGCTTTGAAACCAGACCTGCCCCAATTCCCCTCTCCCTCGCGCTCTCACACAGTGTTGGGGAATTAAGAACCAGAGGGCGCAAGTTTAAGGTGAGGGGGAAAGATTTAATAGGAACCTGAGGGGTAACCTTTTTACACAAAGGGTGATAGGCATACAGAATGGGCTGCCAGAGTAGGTTGATAAGGCAGGGACTATCATAATGTTTAAGAAACATTTAGACAGGTACATGGATAGGACAGGTTTAGAGGGAAATGGGCAAAACACAGACAGACGGGAGTGCAGCGTAGGTTCACCGGGTTAATTCCCGGGATGGCGGGACTGTCATATGCTGAGAGAATGGAGCGGCCGGTTCTCTGGATACTTTCATGAGAGAGCTAGATAGGGCTCTTGAAGATAGCGGAGACAAGGGATATGGAGAGAAGGCAAGAACGGGGTACTGATTGTGGATGATCAGCCATGATCACATTGAATGTTGGTGCTGGCTCGATGTGCCGAGTGGCCTACTCCTGCACCTATTGTCTATAGTGTAGTTGGTCGGAGTGGGCAAGTTGGCCCGATGAGCCTGTTTTCATGCTGTAAGACTCTATGACTACAACAGGTCCACACCATAGGCCCACTGCTATACAGTGATTTCCAGCACTTTCAAAAAAACCTCTCCCACTTCAATCAGCACCCTGCCTAACCTGGGGCGATTTGAAATATCTCTGCGGGTGAGAAAAGATACCTTTCAGTAAAATTAAGGGGGGGGGGGGGGGGGAATTAATATTAAACGTAAAATGATCCTGTTATGCAAGATCATAAAACACAGATACAAATAGCAATCAAAAAATGAGATGATATTATTGGCTGACGTGTTGGAAAGTTTCGCTGTGATTGTGGGTGGATTGATGAGGCTTCATTTGGGAGAGTCTAAAGAATGAAACACTTGTCTTCGAGACAATGCATCATGGTTTTATCTGGATAGATGAGAAGGAGTGATCTCATTGAGACATTCAAGATTCCGGAAACGTCAGGGCAGACACCAAGATATTATTCCCTCCAGCTGGAGAGGGTAAATATCCGAGGCCCACAGGCTCAGGAAAAGGCATGTTTAGTTAAATTAAGCTTATATTAGTCCAAAGGTTGATTCACAAATTCATAAGTTATAGTAGAATTAGGCTATCCGGCCCATCGAGTCTACTCCGCCATTCAATCATGGCTCTGCCTCCTCATCCCATTTTCCTGCCTTCTACCCTTAACCCCCGTTCTAATCAAGAACCTGTCTATCTCTGCCTTTGAAATATCCACTGACTAGGCCTCCTCTGTGGCAATGAGTTCCACAGATTAACTTCCCTCTAACGAAAGAAGTTCCTCCTCGCCTCCTTTCTAAATTCTGAGGCCTCTGGTCCTAGACTCTCCTACTAGTGGAAACATCCTTCCACATCCACTCTATCTGTGCCTTTAATTCTGCTGTAAGTTTCAATGAAGTCCCACCTCAAACTTCTAAACTCCAGTGAGTACAGGCCCAGTGCAGTCAAGCGCTCATCAGGGGGCGCCGGAGGAGGGAGATGGCAGCCCTGCCGGCAGTCTGTTCGTTTTTTCATCCTTTTAGTTATTTTTAGCATTTGTTTAAAGTTTGTTTTAATGTTCTTCTGTTTGTTTTATGTGGGGGGAGGGGGGAGGGGATTGGGGAAACCTTCCCGGAGAGGTGATCCTACTTTCCCGGATAGGTGATCAAGTTTCGGATCACATTCTCCGGGCTCTGTGGCCGACCATCGCTGGAGCTGGAAGCCGCCTTGAACTGTCGTGAGCCCCACCACGGGGCAGATCCCTTGCCTGCGGACTAACCATCAAGGGCTCACCGTCTCAGGAGAGGCAAGTCGGGAGCTCCAACGCCGCAGAAGGTTCGTCCAGCCCCGACGCGAGATTTGATCGCCCGGCGCGGGGGAGCTGACAACCACCCGATGCGGGAGCTGAACGCCTCAACGTGGAGGGACTCAAGACCGTCCCGTCAATGGGGGGGCCCCCGAGGCCCCCAACCAAGGAAGAACAACGAGGGAAGGATGTGGAACTTTATTTTTGCCTTCCATCACAGTGAGGAATGTGTAGGAGTCACTGTGATGGATGTTTATGTTAAAATGTGTTTTTTTGAGTCTGTTGCCTTTTTTAAAATTGTATGACTGACCTGGCCAGTGAATTTCACTACACCAATTGGTGTATGTGACAATAAATGAATCTATGAACTTATCATATGCTAACCCACTCATTGGCTTGGTATAAATGTAAATTGTCCCCAGTGTGTGTAGGATAGTGTTAGAGTGTGAGGATCGCTGATCGGTGCGGACTCTGCGCTGCATCTCTAAATTAAAGTAAAGAAGCCGGGATAATCTAGACTGAAGCCTGACAAGTTTCTCCACAACTGTGGAACTTAGAAGCAATCAATTAAATAAATCCAGAATGAAAACAATGCACGCAACAAAAGCTTTTCACTGTACCTCAGTACACATGACAATAAACTGTAAAGCTACTATCAGCAATGCAAACTATCATACTTTTTGTAAAAATAAACCTTCTTGGTCACAAATGTTCTTCAAAAAAAATTACCATAAGAGTGTGGGAAGGAATTGCAGATGCTGCTTTACACCGAAGATCAACACAAAATGCGGGAGTAACTCAGCGGGTCAGGTAGCATCTTTGGAGAAAAGGGTAGTGACATTTCAGGTCGAGATCCTTCTTCAGGACCATAAGACAAAGGAGCAAAATTAGGCCATTTGACCCATCGAGTCTGCTCTGCTATTCATCTACTTTCCTCACTCAACCCCATTCTCCTGCCTTCTCCCCGTAAACCTCGATGCCCTTTCTAGCCAAGAACCTAGCAATCTCCACTTTACAAATACCCAATGAAATCTTCCCATTGGCTGCTCTGTGCTACATATGGCTCCATACCCTCTGTTGTGGGTCTGAAATGGCCCTGCACAACACTTGGGTCAGCCACCATTACACACAGGCAATTATGTTCAGGTTTAATATCGTCACATGTACCAAGGTACAGTGAATAGCTTTATAGCTCTGTCTGAAGAAGGGTCCTCTATTCATTTTCTCCAGACCTGCTGCCAGACCTGCTGAGTTACTCCATTGCTACTTTTTGTGTCTATCTTCTGGTGTAAAATTTGCATCTGCAGTTCCTTCCTACAGCTTTGCGTTACATGTTATCCAATCAGATTAGATAATATTCTGCATAAATACTCTCAGGGCAATCTCAAGTCCAATAGGTAGAGTGTGGAGGAAGATACAGAGTGCAGAATATAGTTCTCAGCATTGTTACACATCAGTTCCACAGACAAAGTCCAATGTCGGCAATAGGGCAGAGGTGAATTGGACAGTACCTGTCTTAGCCAAGAATATCCAGATATAGGAACAGCTTTTCCTCCACTGAGATCAGACTACGTAATGGTCCTCTCATAAGTTAGTACATGGCTAATCTTCCCACCTACTTAATTGTGAACCTTGCTTTTTTTTTTTTACCTGCACTTCCTCTCTACCTAATAACACTGTAACGCTAAATCCTGCACTCTGATATTTTTTGCTTTGCACTATGTGTTATGCGTGTGTGTGGCATGGTTGTATTCATGTATGGTATGAGTTAGCAGGCCGGCAGGTGAAAGGGTTTTGCACAGTGTCGCAGTGCACGTGACAAACTGAAAGCATCTGTGAGAGGGCCTGGTAGATTGAGGAGGGAGGTGGTGATTGGAGACTTCAGTGTTGATGTCATTGGGCTGTAGGCCACCCAGGTTTGGTTTAGTTTAGAGATACAGTGCGGAAACAGGCCCTTCGGCCGACCAGCGATCCCCGCACATTAACACTATCCTACACACACTAGGGACAGTTTACACATACGCTAAGCCAAGTAACCTACAAACCTGCACCTCTTTGGAGTTCTGGAGGGAACCGTAGATCTCAGAGAAAACCCACGCAGGTCACGGGGAGAACGTAGAAACTCCGTACAGACAGCACCCGTAGTCAGGGCGGAACCCGGGTCTCCGGCACTGCAAGCGCTGTAAGGCAGCAACTCTACCGTATGAGGTGAATAGGAGGTGCTGCTGTGTCAGATTGCGTGGCCCCGCTCTGGCAGTGGAGGGGGCCCAAGGACGGGCAGGTCCATGTGTGAACGGGACGAGGAGCTGATGTAGTGTGTAACCAGGAGCTCCAGCTGGCCCTGGCCAATCTGACTGGTCTGGAATGTGAGCAAGGGAAAGTGCTCTGCTCCTCAGCATTTGGCTCTACTTCTATTTACTCTGTCCAGGTCTCTGGTCATTTTATACGCCGCAGTTAACTGTCCCTCAGCCTTCTGCTCCAAAGAAAACACCCATACCATTATACAAAAAGATAGACACAAAATGCTGGAATAACTCAGCGGGACAGGCAGCATCTCTGGAGAGGAGGAGTGGGTGACGTTTCGGGTCAAGATTCTTCAGTTACTCCGAGTCCTGCTGAGCTACTCCAATATTTTGTGTCTATCGTCGGTTTAAACCTGCAGCTGCAGTTCCTTCCTGTACTATCTTCACCAGATAAAAGCTGTCCAGGGTCTGACCTCCCCAGAGGAGCATGGGTGAAGCTCAACACACTTGGTACTGGAGTTGGGCGTTTCAACGCCAGCGTGTGGGGATGGGGGCTCCCTCCCTCCGCCAGAGCCCAGCCTGTGAATGTGGAGCAGAACAACAGACAGCCAACCATGTCATCTCTGGGTGCCCGCTCTACCACCCCCAAATGGAGGTCAGGGCCTGGCAGACATTGATGCAGAGACAACACCCTGGCTGCTCAACACCCGGCTTGAGATCTAACTAATCCTTTGGTTTTTGTTTCATTCGCAAGAAGAAGTCCTATACTATGATACAATCCATCATTGCAACAATCTCTCCTCTGCACCATGATCACATCTACCCTGGAATGCGGACCAAAGTGTGGTCTGACTGGTTTAAGGTTCCAGTGTAACCTACCTGCTCTCAGCTACCAAGGAAAGGGAGGTTGCCTTCCTAGAAAACTGCCCGCATCACAACTTTCCACAACGCAAAATGCTAGTTGACAAAAACTAATTTGTGTTGATTCTTTTACTATCTTCGACATAAAATGTTACTCCATAGTCCAGACTTCATGATAGTGATTTGTGAATTCAGGAAGGACAGATTTCCATGATGCAAACTGCCATATCACAGGGGTGGCCTGTATGTGCGATCTCGGCTATCAAAGGAAAGTCTTCTCATAACCACTTCATTGATGGGTTCTGCTGTCTTTAAGACCCGTGGATGTACAGTCCAAGGTGGCTCTGTGCCTCAAAACTCTTAAACCTGCTTGCCATTTGCTGCATTTAACTCTGGCCAAATACATCACAATAGACAAAAGGTGCAGGAGTAGGCCATTTGGCCCTTTGAGCCAGCACCACCATTCAATGTGATCATGGCTGATCCACAATCAGTACCCCGTTCCTGCCTTCTCCCCATATCCCCTGACTCCGCTATCTTTAAGAGCCCTATCTACCTCTCTCTTGAAAGTATCCAGAGAACCGGCCTCCACAGACTCACAAGAAAAAGTGTTTCCTCATCTCCATTCTAAATGGCTTACCCCTTATTCTTAAACTGTGTGGCCCTGGCTCTGGACTCCCCCAGCGTAGCCCTGGATTAAATTCCATGGACTACTCTCTACCCAACTAACCAGACCATGATTGATTAGTACGGGTGTCAGGAGATACGGGGCGAAGGCAGGAGAATGGAGTTGAGGGGGAAAGATAGATCTGCCATGATTGAATGGCGGAGTACATTAGATGGGCCGAATGGCCAAATTCTGCTCCTAGAACTTATGAACAGTGTATATCTTCCTATCCTCAGTGCCAACCACACCGCCAAGTTTGTTCCACCTACATTTCTGCATCTTGCCCCTGTATTAAACTCCATCATTAACACTGCAAGAGCCTTGTGGAACCCACCTGTCACAAAACATCCATCACCTTTCGCTGTGTCAGTGAACCAATGCTGATCCTATCCGCCTCTCCCTTGGATCCCATAGACTTCCGCTGTCTGACCAGGCTGCTATAACAGATTTCTAAGTAACTATGTATATTACATCAAAGGTACACCTCAAAAGATTCAGTCAAATTATCCAGAGATGACAGGTAGACAAAAATGCTGGAGAAACTCAGCGGGTGAGGCAGCATATATGGAGTGATGGAATAGGTAACTTTTCGGGTCGAGAACCTTGGGCCACCTATTCCTTCGCTCCTTGGATGCTGCCTTACCCGCTGAATTTCTCCGGCATTTTGGTCTACCTTCGATTTTTCCAGAATCTGCAGTTCCTGGTCAAATATATTCAGAGATGACTTTCTCTCAGCAATTCCATGCTGACTGTCCCAATAAAAGCCACACAGATTCCACCAATGTATCTAACACAGCAACATATCCATTTCAAAGCTTTGGATCATGACAACTGTATGAAACAATTGACAGGACCCAGCTGACAATATTTATGAAAGAACATTGTAAAAGTGTCCAAGAGCACACGTGAAAAATAAGAGTTGTCCGTTAAGAGTCTGGACTCTCACAGCACGGAATCAGGCCCTTCAGCCCAACTTGCCCCATCTACACTAGTCCACCTGCCCGCATTTGGCCCATATTCTACACATTTCATCCACTCTACTCCACAAGGCATGCCTACTTTGAAGAAGTTCTTTCCTCTCTCTGACAAGAGTTCTGCAACTCTCACTCTCGCTGCACCCCTCTGTGATTCTATATCTCTCGTTTTCCTTTCACGATTCGCAGACTGAAGGGTCTCGACCCAAAACGTTCTATTCTTTTTCTCCAGAGATGCTGTCTGACCCGCTAAGTTACTCCAGCTTTGTGTCTATCCCTCTAAACATTTCCTGTCCAAATGTATTTTAAATACCCTGCAATGCTGCATCATTTCATAAGTTGATCCCGATCCTCCCCCAACTTATAACCATATAACCATATAACAATTACAGCACGGAAACAGGCCATCTCGGCCCTTCAAGTCCGTGCCGAACAACTTTTTTCCCTTAGTCCCACCTGCCTGCACTCATACCATAACCCTCCATACCCTTCTCATCCATATGCCTATCCAATTTATTTTTAAATGATACCAACGAACCTGCCGCCACCACTTCCACTGGAAGCTCATTCCACACCGCTACCACTCTCTGAGTAAAGAAGTTCCCCCTCATGTTACCTCTAAACCTCTGTCCCTTAATTCTAAAGTCATGTCCTCTTGTTTGAATCTTCCCTATTCTCAAAGGGAAAAGCTTGTCCACATCAACTCTGTCTATCCCTCTCATCATTTTAAAGACCTCTATCAAGTCACCCCTTAACCTTCTGCGCTCCAGAGAATAAAGACCTAACTTATTCAACCTATCTCTGTAACTTAGCTGTTGAAACCCAGGCAACATTCTAGTAAATCTCCTCTGTACCCTCTCTATTTTGTTGACATCCTTCCTATAATTGGGCGACCAAAATTGTACACCATACTCCAGATTTGGTCTCACCAACGTCTTGTACAATTTTAACATTACATCCCAGCTTCTATACTCAATGCTCTGATTTATAAAGGCTAGCATACCAAAAGCTTTCTTTACCACCCTATCTATATGAGATTCTACCTTCAAGGAACTATGCACGGTTATTCCCAGATCCCTCTGTTCAACTGTATTCTTCAATTCCCTACCGTTTACCATGTACGTCCTATTTTGATTTGCCAAGGTGTAGCACCTCACATTTATCAGCATTAAACTCCATCTGCCATCTTTCAGCCCATTTTTCCAACTGGCCTAAATCACTCTGTAGACTTTGGAAATCCTCTTCATTATCCACAACACCCCCTATCTTGGTATCATCTGCATACTTACTAATCCAATTTACCACCCCATCATCCTGATCTTTGATGTACATGACAAACAACAAAGGACCCAACACAGATCCCTGAGGCACCCCACTAGTCACCTGCCTCCAACCCGACAAACAGCCATCCACCATTACCCTCTGGCTTCTCCCATTCAGCCACTGTTGAATCCATCTTGCTATTCCTGCATTTATACCCAACAGTTGAACCTTCTTAACCAACCTTCCATGAGGAACCTTGTCAAAGGCCTTACTGAAGTCCATATAGACAACATCCACTGCTCTACCCTCGTCAATTTCCCTAGTAACCTCTTCAAAAAATTCAAGAAGATTAGTCAAACATGACCTTCCAGGCATAAATCCATGTTGACTGTTCCTAATTAGACCCTCTTTATCCAGATACTTATATATATTATCTCTAAGTATCTTTTCCATTAATTTGCCCACCACTGAAGTCAAACTAACCGGTCTATAATTGCTAGGTTTACTTTTAGAACCCTTTTTAAACAATGGAACAACATGCGCAGTACGCCAATCCTCGGGGACTATTCCAGTTTCTAATGACATTTGAAATATTTCTGTCATAGCCCCGGCTATTTCTACACTAACTTCCCTCAATGTCCTAGGGAATATCCTGTCAGGACCTGGAGACTTATCCACTTTTATATTTCATCCACACATCAGTTTAACTGCATGTTGAATTTATTAATTGCCTGCACATTCAAAGTCCCCATGTAGAGAATTCCAAGGGTCCATACACCCATCATCCGTTCCCAAAACGTCACCCATTCCTTCTCTCCAGAGATCCTGCCTGCCCCGCTGAGTTACTCCAGCATTTTGTGTCTATCAAAGGAGTGAGAGATCAGGACAGAAGGTACAATAACACTGAAGTGAGGGAAAATATTCATTTCAGAGCTGGAATGGAGAAATTGTAATGATACTAATTGGGAAACTAAGGATCCTCAGCAGAATTACATGAGGAAGCTCAGAATGAATTCTGCAGAGGGTTAAACCTGGGCTGCTCGAACTGTCTGCTGTTGGAGATAAAAGCAGGATTTACAGGGAACAGGATAAGAATGTAAAATAGCAGAGCTTATGGGAGCAGAAACCACGGTTGGAAAAGCAGGCACAACCGAACAATACTAAATTGATATGGAGCCTCCCTGAAGCTTGAGAGATTAGTTTGTGTACAGACTGAGCAATCCAAGCCTTAACTTGCAGCTGGACTGCAGTGCACAGATTCCTGCACCAAGCAAAGGGTGCAGCAGCTTTCTCACGCACCATGACAACGGGTGTGCACTGTGTGGTGGCTCAGCGGTGAGCAGCTCTCGACATGCACACTGCTGCATGCACACTGCTGCATGCACACTGCTGCAAGCACACTGCTGCAAGCACACTGCTGCAAGCACACTGCTGCAAGCACACTGCTGCATGCACTGCAGCCTCCAAGCAAATAGTCCATTTAAATTCTCCCCACACATACAGAACCTTCCACAAAAATCCCCCTCAATCCCAACGGAAGAGGTTTCACACACAGACAGGGTGGTGGGTATATGGAACCAGCTGCCAGAGGATGTAGCTGAGACAGGTAGAATAACAACATTTAAATACACTTGAAAACATAAGGAACTGCAGATGCTTGTTTACTAAATAAGAAACAAATTGCTAGAATAACTCAGCAGGTCAGGCAGCATCCCTGACTGAAGAACGGTCTCGACCAGAAACGTCACCTATCCATGTTCTCCGCAGATGCTGCCTGACCCGCTGAGTTACTCCAGAACTCTGTGAAATGTCACCTATCCATGTTCTCCACAGATGCTGCCTGACCTGCTGAGTTACTCCAGCAGTGTATGTCTTTTACTTTAAATACACTCGGACAGGTAAACGGGTAAGAAAGGTTTAAAGGGATATGGGCCGAACGCAGACAAGTGGAACCAACGAAAGTGGTTAGGCAATGTGGTTGCCAAGGACATGTTAGGTTGAAGGGCCTGTGTAACCATGACTCAGTGAGAGCAGGTACAATTGCAGTACCTGACCCCAAACATATAGAGCAATTCCGTACAAACCCAACGCGGACCTACTGGGGTGTCATTCTGTGACACTGCCGTCCTATACACCAACCCCATACTTGTCGCAAAAGCACATAACAATCTACGGCAAATGACAAACATTTATTTTCATTCAACTCTCAGCTACTTGTAACATTAAGAATACGCAGAGACATCGGAACTGCACTGTCTGTGGTGTACAGCATTGAAACCATGGCGTCTATGCCAACCTTCTTATCTGTGCTAATCCCACGCCTGCATCAATTCCAGTCTTGCATTGCTCATTCAAGTGCTTGTCTGGCTGCCTCTGAACTGTTGTTACTGCTCCTGCCTCTTGCAGCTCATTTCACATAGCCAAGCTTTATCCCAAACAAGCTATGTGAAATATTGATTTGTGAACAGTACAACAACATACATACCATCAATCATAAATATCACGTCACATGATACATCGTATCATGAAAATCGGGCAACTCACACACACCTTGCCATGGATTAACAACCCCAGTTTCACTCACCCTGACCCCAGAATCTGCTCTCCCAGATCGACCAGAAACAGATGTTACTCAATCCTGTTTATTGCCCCTTAGCACTGGGGCTTGCCCCCAAGAGGGAGGGGGGGGTGGTATATCCATCCTGACCCTGCACCCCAACCTAACCTAGAATAATTCCCCCGTCATAGACATACACTTACCCCCATTAGCTACTACCCTACCCACACTGACTATGGTCACTACCCAATCCCGAGTAATATCCATCCTGATTTGAGGCATTGATTTATCCTGATCATAGACCCACTGTATCCCTGGGTACTGCCTATTCCGTATATACCCCCGACACCCCATGCCTGCGCCCATCTTCACCCTGGTTACTGCTTACCCCAAAGATATGCCCACCCAAACCCCTGGGCACTTCCCTATCCCAACTATACATATGCCATAAGCCTGGGGATCTTAGGCCCCCTTCGGTCATGGCTGACCATGGGCGTCTCCAGGGTGCTATTGCCTATATGGAGGACGCCAGTGTGTGATTTTGCTTAATGTGGGGAGACTGGTGCACAGACAGCCACCCCACAGTCCTTGACAGATCTGGGTCAGGATCCATGGAGTCCAAGATGACCGGAGACCCTTTCCTGCTGCAGCCTTCATCTGCCTTCCCAGCAGTTGTGACGCTCCACTAAGGTCAGCCATCGTCCTCCGCCTGTTCCACCGTTGAGGTCTTTGAAAGAGACCTCCCCCTCGACCTTACCGCCATGGGTGGCCCTACCAGGAGCATCGCTCCAGATGGCATCGCTCTCAGGATCTCAGGACCACACAAGCTTCTCCACCACAACAAGGTGACAATCCACAGAGAACCCTGGGGATAGTCCTATCTGAATTATATGTTTATTCTGATCCCCAGGTACTGACCTATCCTGGGTATAGTACTGTGTACGAAGGTACTGCAGATACTGGTTTACATCAAAGATAAACACAAAATGTTGGAGCGAGTCAGGCAGCAACTCTGGAGAGAATGAACAGGAAAAGGAATAGATCCGAGTCTGATGAAGGGTCTTGTCCCAAACATCACCTATTCTTTTTTTGTTCCAGAGATGCTGCCTGGACTGCTGAGTTACTCCAGCTTTTTATGTCTATCTTCTGGGTACAGTACTTGTGTTTTACTGCCCTACCCCAATGATATGCCTATCCTGACCCTGCATACTGACCTTTTCCCGGGTATATTCATACTGAAAACCTAAGTGCAATACTATCCCAACTGCATACTCACCCTCACCCTGGGCAAAGCCCTATCTCTGGTACATTCGCACTCTAACTTGAAAATGCATCACATTAAACCAGTATGAAGGAACTGCAGATGCTAGTTTAAACCAAAGATAGACACAGAAAGCTGGAGTAACTCAGCGGGACAGGCAGCATCTCAAGAGAGAAGGAATGGGTGACTTTTCGGGTCGAGACCAGAGTCTCGAGTCTGAAGAAGGGTCTCGACCACCCATTCCTTCTCTGCAGAGATGCTGCCTATCCCGCTGAGTTACTCCAGTTTGTTTGTGTCTATCTTCACATTAAACCAGTATGCAGCCTTAACTTATAAACACCGCACCCTTATTACAGTCAATACCCATCCAGACAGAGATGCTGCCTGTCTCGCTGAGTTACTCCTGGCATCTTGTGTCTATCTTCGGTGCAAACCTGCATCTGCAGTTCTTTCCTACTCATCCAGACACGGGCCACTGCGCCGCGCTGGTAACCAGCCTGTTTGGTAAATAGCCAGGTTGAGCCCAACCTGGTAACTAGTCCGGGCGGTTGGTAAATGTGCAGGAAGGAACTGCAGATTAAAGCTGGTTTAAACCGATGACAGACACAAAATGCTGGAGTAACTCAGCAGACCCAGGCTGAGCCCGAGCTGTCTGCGACCCAGTCTAGCCCGGCATGCAGACCCAGACCGAGCCCGAGCCGTCTGCGACCCAGTCTAGCCCGGCATGCAGACCCAGACCGAGCCCGAGCCGTCTGCGACCCAGTCTAGCCCGGCATGCAGACCCAGACCGAGCCCGAGCCGTCTGCGACCCAGTCTAGCCCGGCATGCAGACCCAGACCGAGCCCGAGCCGTCTGCGACCCAGTCTAGCCCGGCATGCAGAGTCTGAATATACCCTCATACTGTGGACGTGAACCCACACAGACGCTGCCCGGCCCGGCCCGGCCCGGCCCGCTGAGTGAGTTACTCCTCCAGCACCATGTTAGAAACATAGGAAACAGGTGCAGGAGTCGGCCATTCGGCCCTTCGAGCCTGCACCGCCATTCAATGTGACCATGTTGTGGGGTTTGTCTTTAATGTCTGGCAGTCTTGCAGACAGACACAAACCCCGTCCTGAGCCGGGTGGGGAGCGTGGACACTGATGATTCCCGCCTCCGGCCTCAGCCCCGGGCCCGGCGTCAGCTGGAGCTGTAGCTGGAGCTGCTGTAGTAGTTGTTGTAGCCGCGGCCTCGGGCCCAGGCCTCGACCCCCCGCCCGCCCGCTCCCGCCGGCCCCTCACCTGCCACGGCCGCCTCCTCCAGCGTCGCCCCGCTCCACCTGAGCAGCGTGGCGCAGAGCAGCCAGGTCAGCAGCGTGGCGCCGGCCTCCATGGCGGGTGTGGGGGGCGCTCCCTCACTCAGGCCGCGGCTCGCTCAGTCAGTCAGTCAGTCCGCTCTACTCCGTCCGCTCCACTCCACTCGGCCTCCGGCCCGCGCACGCGCACTCCGCCGCCAACCAGCCAGCCAGCCCGCACCAGCGCGCCTGCGCCAGGATCGGCGCTCTGGGCGCCGCCATATTTGATGCTGGCGGGGGGCAAGCCCGCGCCAGGACAGACCACACCGGGGACAATGTGTTTCCTGGACATGTTCAAGAAGGAACTGCAGATGCTGGAGAATCAAGGGTACACAAAAGGCTGGAGTAACTCAGCGGGTGCAGCAGCATCTAAGGAGCGAAGGATATAGGCAACGTTTCGGGTCGAGACCCTTCTTCAGATTTCATAGAAACATAGACAATAGGTGCAGGAGTAGAAGCCGTTCGGCCCTTCGAGCCTGCACCGCCATTCCATATGATCATGGCTGTTACAATTCAATTCAATCTTTAATTGTCATTGTGCAGTGTACACTGCAGAGACAACAAAATGCAGTTAGCATCTCACCCAGAAGAGCGAACTTAGAATAATGAACGGTAAAATATATATATGTACAAACAGTTTAAGACGGAACTGCAGATGCTGGAAAATCGAAGTAGACAAAAGTGCTGGAGAAACTCAGCGGGTGCAGCAGCATCTATGGAGCGAAGGAAATAGGCAACGTTTCGGGCCGAAACCCTTCTTCAGACTGATGGACAATGTGCCTGCCCCCACACACACATCTGAAGAAGAGTCCCGTTAATATCGTCCCCTGAAGAAGGAAATCGACCCAAAATGTCACCCATTCCGTCTCTCCAGAGATTGTGCCTGCCCTGCTCAGTTACTCCAGCTTTTAGTCCATCTCCCGTCAATATAACTCATTATCACCTTCTCCACAGCCAACAATGGCACCATCTTTCCTTGACCATCATCGCTGACTTTTATTTGTCTTTTTTCATTCATTTGGTCTTTGTACCTCTTCATATCTTTAGTTTCCCTCTCCTGATCCAGTCTGGGGTGGGAGATTGCAACCTTCACGTGGTCCACCTTGTTTAGACTAATGCAATCGACCCGACATGCACAAATAGATGTGGTGTTTTGGTTTCTACAACTTTAGGTTGTGTACGTCATACCCAAGAACAAGAAGACCTATCAATGTCCTCCAGAGATGCGGCATGACCTGCTGAGTTCACCCTGCATTTTGTCTCTTTTGTAAGCCTGAAGGGTCTCGACCCGAAACATCACACATTCCTTCTCCAGAGATGTTGTTAAAGAAGGAACTGCAGATGCTGGAGAATCGAGGGTTACACAAAAAGCTGGAGAAACTCAGCGGGTGCAGCAGCATCTAAGGAGTGAAGGAGATAGGCGACGTTTCGGGTCGAGACCCTTCTTCAGACTGGTCAGGGATCAGGGAAGCGAGAGATATAAACAGTGATGTGGAGAGATAAGGAACAATGAGTGAAAGATATGCAAAAAAGTATCAATGATAAAGGAAACAGGCCATTGTAAGCTGTTTGTGGTGTGAAAATGAGAAGCTAGTGCGACTGGGGGGGGGGGGGAGATGGAGAAGGAATGTCAGGGCCAGAGGGCTGAGGGAGAGGTGGGGGGGAGGCAGTCTGGGTTAACAGAATTGAGAAAATTCAATGTTTAAGCCCAGAGGATGCAGACTCCCCAAGCGAAATATGAGGTGTTGTTCCTCCAACTTGCGGTGTTGCTCACTCTGGCCGTGGAGGAGGCCCAGGACCGAGAGGTCGGATACGGAATGGGAGGGGGAGTTGAAGTGCTGAGCCACCGGGAGGTCGGGTTACTCCAGCGTTCCTTGATGCTGTATCTACTTGAACCGTCTCTATATTTATCAGAATTCATGATCACCTCACTGTCAGTTATACCGCACAGAAACAGGCCCTTCAGTCCAACTCATCCATGTCAACCAAGATACCCATCTAAAGATAAACATAAAATGCTGCAGTGACTCAGGTCAGGCAGCATCTCTGGAGAAATGTGTATCCATTTTTTATCAAAGCCACTGCCTGACCTGATCAGTTTTGTGTCCATCTTTGGTATAAACCAGATTCTGCAGTTCCTTTGTATTATATATCACTTCTGAGCTAGTTCCATGAGCCTGCAATTTGTCCATAAGGAATATTCATTCGGCCTCACCCGCTGAGTTTCTCCAGCATTTTTGTCTGCCTCAACTACGTCCTCTGTGACCCTATTCCATGAGTGAAAACCTTGGGGTGGAAGATTGCAACCTTCACGTGGTCCGCCCTGTTTCAACGAATGCAATCAACCCAGCGTACACAATTAAATAAGATCAAATAGAACAAGTTGCCCTAAACTTTAGGCTGTGCACGCCACACGCAAGAAGAAGTGAAAACCTTGTGGCTCAGGTTCCTGGTTCTGGATTCCCTTACTCTGGGTTACAAAAACTATTCCCCTCATGATTTCCTATACCTCTGAGATAAGTAAGTAAGTTTATTGGCCAAGTATTCACATACAAGGAATTTGCCTTGGTGCTCCGCCCACAAGTAACAACATGACATGCAGTGACAGTTACGAATCTCAGAAAACACTAAACATTAATAATAATAAAACATTAATAATAAAACATCATCGATCAAACATGTGAACCAAACAAAATACCAGATCAAAGGGAGGCTACAGATTTGTGGCTGTTGAGTAGAGCAACTACTTGTGGATAAAAACTGTTTTTATGTCTGGCTGTGGCAGCTTTGACAGTCCGGAGTCGCCTTCCAGAGGGTAGTGATTCAAAGAGTTTGTGGCCAGGGTGAGAGGGGTCAGAGATGATCTTGCCCGCTCGCTTCCTGGCCCTTGCAGTGTACAGTTCATCAATGGAGGCAAGGTTGCAGCCAATAACCTTCTCTGCTGATCGGACGATTCGCTGCAGCCTCCGGGTGTCGTGCTTGGTGGCTGAGCCAAACCAGACCATGATGGAGAAGGTGAGAACAGACTCTACGACGGCCGTGTAGAATTGGACCATCATTGCCTGTGGCAGATTGAGCTTCCTCAGCTGCCGCAGGAAGTACATCCTCATGATTAGCCGTCAGTCTCCTGTTTTCCAAGGAATAAAGCCCTAGCTTGTCCAACCTCTATCTATAGTTCCATGCAGTCTTGGGCAGAGCTGTTGACAAAGCAAACTGTGATGAATCCTAATAGGATGTGTAGAAACTGTTAAGTTCAGGAAGTACAGAATTTCTCCTACAAATGTTACCAATTTCTGCAGATGCAGAGTTAAAAAGCATCCTGTCAGGTTGCACCAGAGCTTGGTTTGCCAACTACTCTGTTGATAACCACAATAAATTGCAGAGAGCTGTGGATGTAGCCCAGTCCACCACAGGCCAGACTCCCCTTCATTAACTCCATCACACTTCAAGCTGCTTCAGGAAGGCAGCCAATATAATCAACGGTGAAACAAAGTTACTGGTGAAGAGTCAGCATTTTTATTATTTATGTTTTATGTGTCATTCCTAAACTGTCACTGTATGTCATCTTGTCACTTGCGGGTGGAGCACCAAGGCAAATTCCTTGTATGTGAATACTTGGACAATAAACGTATTCATTCTCACTCTCCAGATCAGTGGAGATGAAAGCAGGAAGAGGGTGAGGGCATGTCAAAGCCACGCAAATCATTGAGTCAGAGAGTGATACAGTGTGGAAACAGGCCCTTCGGCCCAACTAGCCTACACCGGCCATGTCCCAGCTAAACTAGTCCCACCTGCCCGTGTTTGGACCATATCCTTCCAAACTTGTCCTGTCCGTGTACATGGATCCAAATGAGAAGATAATGCTGATGAGGGGGATTCACGTGATAGGATAACAATTAGGCCATTCGGCCCATCAAGTCTACTCCGCCATTCAATCATGGCTCCCCATAACCTCTGACACCCGTACTAATCAAGAATCTGTCTATCTCTACCTTACAAATATCCACTGACTTGGCCTCCACAGCCTTCTGTGACAAAGAATTCCACAGATTCACCACCCTCTGAGTAAAGAAATTCCTCCTCGCCTAAAAGAACATCCTTTAATTCTGAGGCTGTGACCTCTGATCCTAGACTCTCCCACTAGTGGAAACATCCTCTCCACATCCACTCCATCCACGTCTTTCACTATCCTGTACGTTTCAATGAGGTCCCCCCTCATTCTTGGGCGGGCGGGCGGGCGCGACTCACGTTGCAGCGGCCCCTACAGCCTGTCTGTCTTTTTTAAAATTTTTTGTCTAGTTAAATGTAGTTGTTCGTGTTTTTTTTTGGTATCGTGTTCCTAACTGTGTATGTGTGGGGGGTGGTGGTGGGGGGGGGGAAACTTTACAATCTCTTCCCTGCACGGGAGACCCGACTTTTTTCCCTGTCGGGTCTCCGTTGTCGTTTTGGGCCCAGCACAGCGGAGCGGCCTCCGACCGGGATGAGCTGCGGACTCACCATCGTGGGGCTAGCCGGCCTCGGAGCGTGGGGAGCGGTGGTGGCTCGCCGCTGCGGCCCGACTCCCGACTCCGGGTGGACTGTGATATCGGGAGCTCGCGGGTCCGGGTGAGAGACCGGTCTCCGGAGCTCCCGCAACACAGCTTCTCCGGCCCGTGTCGCGGGGTTGGAGCGACCCGGAGCGGGGCCGTACATCGCCCGGTGCGGCTTCGGTGTCCGCGGGACATTCCAGCTGGACATTCCAGCGCCCGCCGGGGGCTCCAACGCTGTGACTTTGACTTTGGGCCTAGAGCGGGGCCGTACATCACCCGGCCCGGGCCTGGGACTTGGCACCGCCCGCCTGCAGCTTCGACCTCAGGAGAGAAATGGTGCGGGGGAGAGAGAAGACTTTGCCTTCCATCACAGTGAGGAGGAGATCCACTGTGATGGATGTTTGTGTCAATTGAATTGTTTGTGTGTTTTTTTATGAATTGTTCTGGTTGTAGAAACGGAGTTTCGTTCGAGCCTCTCTGAGGTTCGAATGACAAGCAATAAAATCAAATCAAATCAAAATCAAATCATTCTTCTTCTTCTTGCGAATGAAACATAAACCAAAGGAATAGTTAGATCCCAAGCCGGTGTTGAGCAGCCAGGTTGTTGTCTCTGTTGGCGTCAATGTCTGCCAGGCCCTGACAGAGCTCCATTTGGTGGGTGGTAGAGCGGGCACCCAGAGATGATATGGTTGGCTGTCTGTTGTTCTGCTCCACATTCACAGGCGGAGGGAGGGAGCCCCCATCTCCACACGCTGGCGTTGAAACACCCAACTCCAGTATCAAGTCTGTTGAGCTTCACCCATGCTCCTCTGGGGAGCTCAGACCCTGGACAGTTTTTAATCTGGTATCTCATTCTTCTAAACTCCAGCGAATACAGGCCCTGTGCTGACAAACTCTCATCATATGCTAACCCACTCATTCCTGGAATCATTCGTGTAAACCCCCACATGAGGTGTGGATGCAGTAGTCTTTGGCGAGAGTCTCACAAGCTTCACAACCCAGAGTATGTGATTCCAAAAGACCTCATCCACTTGAGCATGAATCGAAGCAGCCTGCCTCTATCTTTGTTGATGCCCACAAAGGTGTTGAATCAGACAGGAGTTGGCAAAGGAACAGTAAAGGGCTGCTTTTTCACAAGGCAATGCAAAAGGTGTTAACTTTCTGTTATTTAGCTAGGTCACATAAATAGACAATAGACAATAGGTGCAAGCGTAGGCCATTCGGCCCTTTGAGCCAGCACGGCCATTCAATATGATCATGACTGATCATCCCCAATCAGTATCCCGTTCCTGCCTGACTCCGCTATCTTTAAGAGCCCTATCTAGCTCTCTCGTGAAAGTATCCAGAGAACCGGCCTCCCCTGCCCTTTGAGGCAGCGAATCCCACAGATTCACAACTCTCTCTGTGAAAAAGTGCTTCCTCGCCTCCGTTCTAAATGGCTTACCCCTTATTCTTAAATATTATTCTTTTGGGCTTGTCAGCCTGGGAAGGCAGTCCATCTAGGAGAGAGAAAACTCTGATTTAAAACCTCCGCTGCCTTGTGGCCATATCCAGTCATGGAAAAGGCTCCATGAGTAAACCTCAAGAAAATCCAGAGTCAGAGCCCCTAAGGCAGTTCGTCGCTGTCTACAACCTCGCTCTGGCAGCTCCTGCGACGGCGCTGGTGCCAAACTGTAACGGCCCTGCTGTTCCTTTGGATTGATCAGCGACATGGAGCGGGGATGTGCTGCATGGGCAACAGCCTATTCTCCATATGACATCGCCCAGGCTTGCATCCGACCACACGTCACCTGCAAACTAGGATGCATCACCCATGGTCAGTCATGATCGAGAGGGGCATACTATTCTTTTTCCCATCTTCCTGCCTTGTCTGTCCTTGATTGAGAGGTGGTCTTTTTGTTTGTTCGAGCGGGAGGGTATAACTTGCAGGGAAACAATGAGTGATCAAAGGATTTGTTGGTTTTGTATCAAGGGCATTAGCAGAGGGCTAAGGGGAGGAGAAGATAGACACAAAATGCTGGAGCAACTCAGCGGGACAGGCAGCATCTCTAGAGGTAAGGAATGGGTGACATTTGGGAAATGTCACCCATTTGGGAAAGGGATTGGATTGGGAAATGGATAGACAAATGTTAAAGTAGATAAAGAATGACAAAAAGGAGACCCGCTAAGTTACTCCAGCACTGTTTTACCCTTGATTATGTCGGTTGCTTTCCCTGCGAACTGTAGATGGAGTTGATGGGTGGGAGAGGAAGGAAGAAGGGAGTCTGGTCTGTGATGGTCTGGGCTGCATCCACAGCTCTGCAAGTTCTTGCAGTCTTAGACAGAGTTGTTGCCAAACCATCCAGATAGGACACAAATTACAGATGCACTGTAAGTAAGTCATTGGAAACACGCCAAACGTCCTTAGTCTTGCAAGTATTGAGGCTCTGAACAACATGTGGGTCAGGAATATGCAAGTAGGATCTTGCAAACCCCTAGAATACAGGAATTCAGTAGATGCAAGCAAATCAGAGGAGCAAAAGCAGCATGATAGTTTTGGCAGAGATTTTGTTTTTAATAGGTATTTAATCTTGATCATTTCGATCTGGTTTGGGAACAGCTCTGCCCAGGACAGGAAGGCTCTGCAGAGAGTAGTGCGTTCGGCCGAACGCACCATGGGAACTACACTCA
This sequence comes from Raja brachyura, assembly GCA_963514005.1. The sequence goes on from OY740786.1 coordinate 484,349, forward strand.
CCCCCCTGCGGGACCTATACACCAGGAGTGCAGATCCAGAGCCAGCAACATTATGGGGGACCCCTACCCCCCCAGCAACGGACTGTTCCAGCTGCTACGGTCAGGCAAGCGCCTCCGCTGTCACGCTGTGAAATCAGAGAGGATGAGACGGAGTTTCTTCCCACAGGCCGTCAGGACTGGAAACTCTGATCTCACCAGGGACTAAATACTGTTGTATTTTTTTTTTCTAAAATGTAAATACCGGTTCTGTTCTGTTCTGTAGTTTTGCACAATCCTGCAGGCGTTGCCACTTTCATTTCACTGCACATCTTGTATGTGTATGTGACAAATAAAGTTGACTCGACTTGACATACAGCATGGAAACAGGCCCTTCGGCCCATCTTCCCACACCGGTCAACATGTCCCAGCAACACTAGTCCCACCTGCCTGCATTTGGCCCACGTCCTTCCAAACTTATCCTATCCATGTACCTGTCTGTTTCTTAAACGTTGGGATAGTCCCAGCCTCAATTACCTCCTCTGACAGCTTGTTCCACACACACCCACCACCCTTTGTGTTAAAACGTTTTCTCAGATTTCTATGAAATCTTTTCCCCTTCACCTTAAGCCTATGTTATGTAAAGTGCCTCTCAAATATCATATTGATTTCCATGTGAGGAGCCTCAGGAGATGGGCGAGGTCCTCAATGAATATTTAAATGACTTCCGCCAGCCCACAGCCGTTCTGTGAACATGATGCAGTCAACTATTGGTGGAGTGAGACAGGACGGCTGCCAAGACTTTGCAAGTTCCCGAGCTCCACAAATACACAATGAGGAAGTAAAACCAAGCAAGGAAACGGATATCGTGCAATGCTTGCATGTACAGCGCCCTCTGTAATGTTTGGGACAAAGACCCATCATTTATTTATTTGTCTCTGTATGCCACAATTTTATTAAAGGCCATTTTTATACATTTTGATTTTAACAATGTAGAAATTACAGCAGTGTTTATACATAGTTCCCACATTTCAGGGCACCATAATGTTTGGGACACAGCAATGTCATGTAAATTAAAGTAGTCATGTTTAGTATTTTGTTGCATATCCTTTGCATGCAATGACCGCTTGAAGTCTGCGATTCATGGACATCACCAGTTGCTGGGTGTCTTCTCTGGTGATGCTCTGCCAGGCCTGTATTGCAGACATCTTCAGCTTATGCTTGTTTTGGGGGCTAGTCCCCTTCAGTTTTCTCTTCAACATATAAAAGGCATGCTCAATTGGGTTCAGATCGGGTGATTGACTTGGCCACTCAAGAATGGACCATTGTTTAGCTTTGAAAAACTCCTTTGTTGCTTTAGCTGTATGGGTTAGGGTTAACACTTTTATTCCTGTTTCTCAGCCTCATAATGGCTTCTTTGACTTTCATTGGCACATCTTTGGTCCTCACGTGGATAAACAGCAATAAGTTTCCAAATGTGATGGAAAGACTGGAGGAAAGACTAGGTGCCGAGAGCTCACTTATATTTGCATTAAGGAGGCAATTAAACACACCTGAGCAATTACAATGTGAATCTGTGAAGCCATGTGTCCCAAACATTATGGTGCCCTGAAATGGGGGGATTATGTGTAAACACTGCTGTCATTTCTACATGGTGAAACCAAAATGTATAAAAATGGTCTTTATTAAAATCTGACAATGTGCGCTCTAACCACGTGATTTTTTTCTATTACAAATCTCAAATTGTGGAGTACAGAGGCAAAGGAAGAACGATTCTAAGGGGAGTAGGAGGCAACCGTGGCTGACAAGAGAAGTTAGGGATAGAATAAAACTAAAATAAAAGATGTATAACACAGCAAAGAGTAGCCGGAAGGCAGAGGATTGTGAAACCTTCATAGGGCAACATAAGGAAACAAAACGGGCAATACGGGCTGAAAAGATGAAGTACGAAGGGGAAGCTGGCCAGGAATATAAAGAAGGACAGTAAAAGCTTCTTTAGATATGTTAAAGGAAAAAGAGTAGCAAAGTCAAATGTGGGTCCCTTGAAGGCAGACACGGGTGAAATTATTATGGGCAACAAGGAAATGGCAGAAGAGTTGAACAGGTACTTCGGATCTGTCTTCACTAAGGAACTCACAAACAATCTCCCAGAAGTACTGGATGACAGAGGATCTAAGGGGTAGACGAACTGAAATATTTTTTCATTAGATGAGAAATAGTATTGGGTAGGCTATTGGGACAGAAGGATGATAAATCCCCTGGGCCTGATGGTCTGCATCCCAGGGTCCTCAGGGAGGTGGCTCTAGAAATAGTGGATGCATTGGTGATCATTTTCCAATGTTCAATAGATTCAGGATCAGTTCCTGTGGACTGGAGGATAGCTAATGTCATCCCACTTTTCAAGAAAGGATCGAGAGAGAAAACGGGGAATTACAGACCAGTTAGCCTGACTTCAGTGGTGGGAGAGATGCTGGAGTCAATTATTAAAGAGGTAATAATGGAGCATTTGGATAGCAATAAAATGATTGGTCCAAGTCAACATGGATTTATGAAAGGAAACTCATGCTTGCCTAATCTTCTGGAATTTTTTGAGTATGGGACAAGTTAAATGGATGAAGGGGAGCAGTAGATGTAGTGTATCTAGACTTTCAGAAAGCCTTGATAAGGTCCCGCACGGGAGACTGGTGACTAAAATAGTAAGATTAAACAAGAACTTACCAGTTTAAAGTTTGATCCTTATTTTATGAGGAGTTACGATGAGGGATTTTGTGAAGACCCCGCCAGGCACGCATGCGCGACATTCTTCAAAGCAGCGGTGTGGAATCACAGATAACAACAATGACTGGAGATAGTAAGATTAGGAGAAGTAATATACCAGTTGTCCTTATGATAGAGGGTTGGGAGCGGAGGGCACGAAATCCCTCATCGTAACTCCTCATAAAATAAGGATCAAACTTCAAACTGGTAAGTTCTCGTTTAACCTTGCTATTTTACTTCGGAGTCACGTGCGTGACTTCGTGAAGATTTCAAAGCTCTGTGATTTCATGCCCTGGACCACGTCCATGCTCACACACTGCCGCAATAACTGATGGAGGAAGTATGTTAACGTATTTCAGACTTGAAACAAAGCTGAAAAACAATAATGTATTTATTAATGCAAACAAAAACCCCTGACTTCGGGGGACGTTTAGGGAACAGAACTTAAAACAGTATATGCAAACGTCGCGGGAGCGGCCACAAGTTTATTATAAAACCGTTGAAATGGTCCTTCATTGGCCCAGCCTGCTGTTGCGAGGACATGATCCATGGGTACCTCCATGGTCCTTGCCGCTGATGTGGACGCAGCCTTGGTAGAATGAGATTTGAAGATATCAATGTCTACCCCTGCTGCACCCAACACCATCCTGAGCCACCTGGAAATTGTCTGCACAGTTACCCTGTGATGTGGGCTTTAAATACTGATAGTATAGACCCATTTCCATTCTCCTTATATTTTGTGTGACATTAATATAATGTCGGAGATGGGTGGCTATACAGAGGCAAACATCAATGGGATATGCATGGAATTCCAATTTAAGACCGGTTGTACCAGGTCTATGGTGTTTAAGTAATTCATCAATGAAAAAGGTTACCTTGGTAGGGGTCGAGACCATCCTGTCCAGTTTTAGCTTGTGGAGGGTTTGGGCCCGCTGAGCTGTTGTACGTGCCATCAGCATCACCACTTTGTAGGTGAGTTTAGCCAGTGGGAGATTCGAAACTGGTGACCAATTCCAGAGTAGGGACAACACTATCCCAATATCACAGGTCATATTGTATCGTGGTCTACGAGGGTTAGAATTGAAAATACCCCTCATGAGTTTCGACACCAACTGATGGGATCCTACTCCAATAGTGAGGTCAGATGACAATGCGTTTCTGGCATTATTGATGGCACTATAGCTGAGGCCCTCATCATAGTGAAGGCCCGCGAGTAATTCCAGCACATTTGTGATGGTGGCAGAGTCGTAGGTGATATTAGTCCTGGAACAGAAGGCCTCCCATTTCCTTACATGGGTAAGGTACTGCTTCCTCGTGGACTCTCTGCACGACGCTGTGATGATATCCATGGTCCTGTTCGACAGCCCGAATTCCAGCAAAGGTCTCTTCATAACCTGCTAGCCAACAGGTTCAGATGACCATGGCACGGATGACTCTCCCCTGATATGGGATGTGTCAGGAGGTTCGGGCATTTAGGAACCTGCACCCATGGTTCCTTCACCATGTCGAGGACCACCGGGAACCATGGCTGTGTGGGCCAGTCGGGCATTATCAGAATCACTGATGCAGAATCTAGCTGGATTTTACGCAATACCCAACTGATGAGGCAGAAAGGGGGAAATGCATAGAAGAACAGTTTCCCCCAATGTAGCGAGAACGCATCCATCGCTACTGCCCCAGGATCTGGTTCCCAAGAGACATATGTTGGTATCTGATGGTTCAACCTGGACGCAAAGAGGTCGATATCTGGTGTTCCATATTTGGCTATAATTTTAGCAAATATTTGGGGGTTCAACATCCACTCGGTGTTGTCATTGAATACCTGTGACCTGGTGTCCGCCACTGTATTAAGCTTACCCGGAAGGTATGTAGCTGAATTCCAAATATTTCTTTCAATACACCAGTGCCAAATTATATTTGCCAATTCATCGCAAGATATCGACTTGATACCACCACTGTGGTATTGTCTATCTGTAGACGGACATGCGTATGATGCATATTTGTGCTCCCAGCATTTCCAAATAGTTTATACCTCGTGATTGGAGTAGTGTAGATTCGTGCAAATCCCATCTGCCGCCACAACTGGTAGTGGTGTTGGTACTCCCCAGCCGTGGGCGCTTGCGTCGGTTTGCAACACGACTGAAGGGTTTGTAACTATGATGGGATTAAAACAATCACGGATGCTGCTAATCCACCATCGTAGCTCATCTTTTGCTTTGTTTGGTAGCTGCATAGGTCTATCAAAATGCCCAGCATTGGTTTTTAGTGCTGAGATTTTTGCTCTTTGCAAATTTTGATAATGCAATGGTCCAAATCGTGTAGCTGGAAATGTAGCTACATGTTTCCCAATCACCTTGGCAGCATGTTGAATAGTCGGTTTTGTGGCGCAAGCAAGGCTATTACATGCCTCTATTATATCTGTTGCTTTATTCTCTGGGAAAGTGACAATCATATGATTAGTGTTAACTGTGAATCCCAGAGAGTCCATAATTACAGAAGGGTTTAATTTTGATTTGTCTGGGTGGATGACGAACCCCAGCTTTTGGAATAGTGACTTGGTGGCTGCCATAGCTAATTTAGCCAATTCCAAAGTTATCCCCACGATCAGAATGTCATCGAGATAGGCCATGACTATGTGGTTTTGTCTTCGTAGAAACGCCAACACTGGTTTTAATATTTTAGTAAATAACCTGGGGGCTGTTGTGAGTCCATTAGGCATTGCTTTATACTCCCATAGCTGCCCCATCCAGGCAAATTTTAAATATTTGCGATGATCTTTACATATAGGTACTGAATAGTATGCATCTTTTAGATCGATGCAGGCCATGAAGTACCCTCTGGAAATGAGTTGCTTGGCAGTTTCAAATGTTTCCATCTTGAAATGGGTATATTGTACAAAAGTATTCAACTGAGTTAAATCAATTATGATGCGACATCCACCATCTTTTTTGGTTTTAGTAAAGATGTTAGATACAAATTCAAGAGGTTTGTGTACCATTTTCTCTATTACCCCCTTGGTATATAACCTAAATAGCTCTGCATGTCCTTCCACTCTCTCTTTGTGAGAAAGTACCAATTTCTGGCTAGGCACATGTTGAGCTGGGGGAAGTTGTTTGTTTAGAAATTCAATTTCATAACCTTGAATATTGTGCAATATGAAAGTGTCAGAAGTTATGGAACTCCATGCATCCCCAAACAGACGCATTCTACCTCCCACTTGTGAGGTTGTGCATACAGCATTCCCAAGGGAACCAGACCCCCTTACCTCCATGGTTACCGGTGGGGCTTGTTCTTCTGTCCTTTGTTCTTGGGTTGCTGTGGTGCTGGGGTGTGGGATTGACGCATTTTCCCGGGTGGTCGCTGTGGGCATTGGCATAAAAACGGCCTCTGATGATAAGGCGCGACCTTAGGGTTTGCTCCCGTCACTCTGTCGGGTTAAACCTGGGGCCTGGTAGATGTTGCATATGGATGCTGCCGACGATGCGCTGGAGGTCTGCCAGAGGAAGGCGGTTTTATCAAGCCTACCGCTTTAGCTTCCCCGTCCAGGTCTTTCACCTGTTTGGGCAGGTCATCACCAAACAACTGTCTTGGTGGTGGCGTAGCGGTGGCCTTACACAAACCCACAAATTTGGGGTTGAGTGTAGGACGGATAGAGCTTTTCCAAAAACAATTGATCTCATATTGGGTATTGCATAGCAGGGCGGTATGTCCATACTGTCGACTGACCTGGCAAACGCAGGGATGCCCGAGGACAGTAGTTTCAGGATTTTTAATTCCTGTGCCCGTATCCCAGGGCTGATGTTTCCCCATATGGGTGTGTTCATGGTAGGGATGTTCAGCGACATGCAATTTTCCAGGGCCATATATTTGCTTGTGGTCTCCGTAATTACCTGTTCCTGTAATTGGTGTGTTGTCAGGTACTTTATGCTTGCCGCTAGCCTTGGCTGAAGACGTTGCCCTTTCTGGGATGGTTGAGCGAACTTAGACATCATCCCCAGAAGTTCCTCTTCTTGCATCCCTTGCAACTGTGGGTCTTCAGCCAACCCCTCTCCAGAGTCAGCAAATCCCCGACTTCTAGCGCTCCCTACTGGGGAGGGAGAGATGTTGGACAGTCCTGGTAATGGGCCTGTTGTGGACCTGCGTGATGCTTGGGACGCATGATCCTACTGGAGTAGCTGGTCCCTCTGGAGCAGCTGCTCCATCATCCACTCCATACGAGCAATGCGACCGCCGTCGCTATCTGCGAACGGCAAGTCGTCTTCCCCAGATTCTGATGAATCTATGGGGCTCTTACCGCCAGTCCGCACCTCATCGAGGTGATGTCTAAGGGACTGATATGGTAGATAGTCGGTGCCAGCCGCTCCTGTGGTTCTACACAACTCCCGCGCGGATCTGCCGCTTGTCCATGGTCTTCCGGACTGAAGCGGTGGAGAGTCGGTGCCTGCCGCTTCTGCGAGGCTACACGACTTCTAGGTAGATCTGCCGCCTGTCTGTTTCGACTGCGGCGGTGTGGGGTCGGTGCCAGCCGCTCCAGCAGGGCTACACATCCGCGCGGGCTTGCAGCCAGTCCGAGGTCTTCCAGACTGATGCGGCGCAAAGTCGGTGCCTGCCGCTGCTACGGGGCTACTCGACTTATGTTTGGTTTTGCCACCGGTCCGCAATCTGGCGAACTGAAGCGGTGGAGAGTCGGTGCCAGCCGCTCCAACGGGGCTACACAACTTTTGTGTGGTTTTGCCACCGGTCCGCAGTCTAGCGAACTGATGCTGTGGTGACTCGGGTGTGCCGTTAACCGGGGCCTTGTCTTCCGCCCTTTTTTTACCACTGGTCTGTTTTCGTACAGACTGAAGCGGTGGGGAGTCGGGATCTTGGCTACCTTGATCCCGCGCGGTCCTACCGCCAGTATGCAGCTCCCTGGACTGCTGCGGGGAGCGGGGCTCCCCGACTTCAGCGCTGTTTTCCCGGCCGGTGGTACAGGTGCTGCCGGTTCTGCGGTCAGCTCTGGGGATGTTGGCCGCCGACCTCGCTCTGAAGTCCCGCGGTCCTGAAAGGCATGGTTAGACGCAGCCTTCTTTTTGCTTCTTCTCTCCATAAATTTCCTGTAGGATTTAATCAAATACAGAAAACTAACCAGCTGAAGGTTAGTAAAAACTTACCTGAAGGGCCCTTTTAAGCTGCCGGCAGAGGAGGTCAAGCTCCCCCCCCAGCTTGTCGACTGCAATGCGAGCGACGATATGACGCGCATGCGTGCTGGCGGGGTCTTCACGAAGTCACTCACGTGACTCCGAAGTAAAATGAGAGCACATGGTAATGGGGGTAGGGTGTTGACATGGATAGAACATTGGTTGGCAGACAGGAAGCAAAGAGTAGGAGTGAATGGGTCCTTATCAGAATAGCAGGCAGTGGCGAGTGGAGTGCTGCAAGCCATCGGTGTTGGGGCCGCAACGGTTTACCATATATATTATTGATTTTGAAGAGGGAATTAGGTGCAACACCATCAAGTTTGACGATGACACAAAGCTGGGTGGCAGTGTGAACTGTGAAGAGGATGTTAGGAGGTTGCAGGGTGACCTGGACAGTTTGAGTGAGTGGGCAGATGCGTAGCAGATGCAGTATAATATAGATAAATGTGAGGTTATCCACTTTGGCGGCAAAAACAAGGGGGCAGATTATTATCTCAAAGGGGTTAGGTTAGGTAAGGGGGAGGTGCAGCGAGACCTGGGTGTCCTTGTACACCAATCACTGAAAGTTGGCGTGCAGGTACAGCAGGCAGTGAAGAAAGCTAATGGAATGTTGGCCTTCATAACAAGAGGATTTCAGTATAGGAGTAAAGAGGTTCTTCTGTAGTTGTATAGGGCTCTGGTAAGACCACATCTGGAGTATTGTGTACAGTTTTGGTCTCCTAATTTGAGGAAGGACATCCTTGTGATTGAGGCAGTGCAGCGTAGGTTCACGAGATTGAACCCTGGGATGGCGGGACTGTCGTATGAGGAAAGATTGAAAAAACTAGACATGTATTCACTGGAGTTTAGAAGGATGAGGGGGAATCTTATAGAAACATATAAATTTATACAAGGACTGGACAAGCTAGATGCAGGAAAAATGTTCCCAATGTTGGGCGAGTCCAGAACCACGGGCCACAGTCTTAGAATATAGGGGAGGTCATTTAAGGCTGTGATAAAAAACCTTTTCACCCAGAGAGTTGTGAATTTGTGGAATTCCCTGCCACAGGGGCTAGTGGAGGCCAAATGACTGGATGGATTTAAGAGAGAGTTAGATAGAGCTCTAGGGGATAGTGGAATCAAGGGATATGGGGAGAAGGCAGGCACGGGTTATTGATTGGGGATGATCAGCCATGATCACAATGAATGGCGGTGCTGACTCGAAGGGCCGAATGGCCCCCTCCTGCACCTATTTTCTATATTTCTAAATAAATGATGGGTCTTTGTCCCAAACATCATGGAGGGCACTGTAGCTGTTTGTACGTGTTCATCAGAGGGGAAGCTGTGTGGTATATTTGCTCATAACTATGCAAACTAGTCACATGATCAGAGAATAAAGAACAATTGTACATGGTGGAAAACATGCAAGGTTTTTACAGAGGATGTGTTCACAGTATCAGGTGGGATGAGAACCTTGAGCATTGATGTAGGTATGTTACAAAACTTACCTTTAGCGGTGCTGGAGTTCTGCCGCTGGCCGTGTGCGCGACTTTGGCGCCTTTAAGGGGGGGGCGGGGGGGGGGGGGAGGCGGGGTTAAAATGCGGTTTTCCCCTTGCAATCCGGAGCTTTCTGTTGTCGGAGTGCGAGCTATTTCTGGAGATGCGTTCCGACTGCCGGTAAGTCCGTTTTTTTTTATAAATAGCCCGACTACTTAATCACCGCAGTAAAATAAAAATTAGCTCCTAATGCCGTGAACACCGACAACGGGGACGGATTTTACGTGGGGGACAGGTAAGTGAAAGCTGTTTATTTTTACATATAAACTTGCTTTTTTAGGGGAGTTTAATCAATATTTCATGTTGCGAAACGGTGATTTAGCCCCCATATGAACCGGCAGAATTTCTCCTGCTGATATGGGGTTTAAATTCACCGCAACCGCAACGTTCCAATGCAGCGCGTTCCAGAAAATCCCACTTGCAAGCTGTTTAAAATGCCCATTAATTTACAGGCATTAAACACTGAATTCCCTTAATTTGGCCTAAAAATTAATGACAATTAGATTTAAAAATCATGTTTTATTGTGAATTATTGTGTGACTGTTAATTGGACACTTAGGCTTTACATTTTTTTTTCTTAAGAAATGGATAGATGTTTAGATCTAGTAATTGAATTTTGTAATTGGCTACAATTGGGTAACTAACTAATTATATGCTTTCATTTCAGGTCATCCAAGTAAGATTGTTTCATATTTGTTTCAGAATACTTAAATGTATAATAACTCTAATACTTACAAAATTCTTAAGGGGTTGGACAGGCTAGATGCAGGAAGATTGTTCCCGATGTTGGGGAGGTCCAGGACAAGGGGTCACAGCTTAAGGATAAGGGGGAAATCCTTTAGGACCGAGATGAGAAGGAATTTTTTCACACAGAGAGTGGTGGGTCTCTGGAACTCTCTGCCACAGAGGGTAGTTGAGGCCAGTTCACTGGCTATATTTAAGAGGGAGTTAGATGTGGCCCTTGTGGCTAAGGGGATCAGAGGGTATGGAGAGAAGGCAGGTACGGGATACTGAGTTGGATGATCAGCCATGATCATATTGAATGGCGGTGCAGGCTCGAAGGGCCGAATGGCCTACTCCTGCACCTAATTTCTATGTTTCTATCTCAAAATTTCTTTCAGTTCTCTTAAATTTTAAGGAAGTTATGGGCTTTTGACTGTCCTCAATCACAACTTTTGTGACAAGTCAATAGAAAAGCAATAGGAAGCAAGTTGCTAATTTCCGAGCATGAAAATGGCCCTAACTTTCTTAATACTGAAGATATGAAAGTGAATTAGGTGTCAAATTAAACTTATTTTTATGCTTTACCTGATGGGATAAATTGCAGACTTGATTTTTTAAATCTCAACATTGTGTAACATTGCTAATTGATGGGCCTCAGCTATGCTTATCCTCATGAACACTCCTTGTGCCACAGAGCTTGGCTCGATCCTGACTACGGGTGCTGTCTGTACGGAGTTTGCACGTTCTCCCCGTGACCATGCGGGTTTTCTCCAAGATCTTCGCTTTCCTCCCACACTCCAAAGACATACAGGTTTGTAGGTTAATTGGTTTGGTATAAATGTAAACTGTCCCTAGTGCGTGTAGGATAGTGTTAATGTGCATGGATCGCTGGTCGGTGCAGACTCGGTGGGCTGAAGGGCCTATTTCCCCGCTGAATCTCTGAACTATGGCACAATTGCCCATCTTTCTCTGCTGCATTGGTGACTGAATCAGGACTCCCTGTTTAAGAGGGAGTTAGATTTAGCTCTTAGGGCCAAAGGAATCAAGGTATATGGGGAGAAGGCAGGAATGGGGTACTGATTTAGGATGATCAGCCATGATCATATTGAATGGCAGTGCTGGCTCAAAGGGCCGAATGGCCTACTCCTGCACCTATTTTTCTGTTTCTATGCTTATTTCCAGAACTCAGTTTTATAATGATGATGATATTTATAGGCAACGACGCATGCTGTATGCACAGGCGAATATTCTCTCGCGCAAGTTTGGTGCGTGTACAGATGTGGTGAAGATGTCGCTGTTTAGAGCATATTTCACACCACTCTATACTGCGCACCTGTGGTCAAACTATGGAAAGACAAGTTTGCAGAGACTAAAGATGTCATATAATGATGCCATGAGAACACTGCTAAGGAAACCTAGATGGTGTAGTGCTAGTAACATGTTTGTGGCTGCAGGAGTCAGTACTTTAGAAGCTATCCTAAGAAATCCTGTGTATAAATTCATCTGCAGGATAAATGACTCTAAACATGTAATTATTGTGGCCTTGTCAAACATAAGGTTCAGCACTACACGCTACCAATCCCAGTTGTGGAGACACTGGTATCGTTATCTTGTTGTAGGACACTGATCATTCTTTTATTCTGGATTTTAATTCATGTATTGTGTTTTTTAATATATAATTTATCATGCTTTTACAAGTGATATTCTAAGATTTTATATGTACTTTATGATGTTTTTAATATGCAATGTATTTTGTGTAATGTTGTCCCTTGTCTGGATCTTAAGTCTGAAATAAAGTTTATTATTATTATTATTATAATAACTTTACGGCTAATTTCAAATTCACCTTGTCCTGATCTGACCCCTCACTTCCCTTTAGGGGACAGACCAACAAGGGCCACAAGTCTGAAGGCAGCCCAAACCCAAAACATCATCTGTCCATTCCCTCCACAGACGCTGCCTGACCCACTGAGTTCCTCCAGCACCATTTTCAAATCCAGATTTGCCTTTTGTGCTGCAGGCAAGACACAAGCAAACTCGGGTCAGGCAGCATCTGGGAAGGGAACGGACAGACAAGGTTTCAGCTCGGGACCCTTGGTGAGAACAGTTATAGCAGCCATTATTATTGAACCCAGAGAGTCGTGAATCACCCAGAGAGTTATTAAGGCTTTGGACACGCTAGAGGCAGGAAACATGTTCCCGCTGTTGGGGGAGTCCAGAACCAGGGACCACAGTTTAAGAATAAGGGGTAAGCCATTTAGAACAGAGATGAGGAAACACTTTTTCACAGAGAGTTGTGAGTCTCTATGTTTCTATGTCTGTGGAATTCTCTGCCTCAGAGGGTGGTGGAGGCCGGTTCTCTGGATACTTTCAAGAGAGAGATAGGGCTATTAAAGATAACGGAGTCAAGGGATACGGGGAGAAGGCAGGAACGGGGTACTAATTGGGGATGATCAGCCATGATCACATTGAATGTCAGTGCTGGCTCGATGTGCCGAGTGGCCTACTCCTGCACCTATTGTCTCTAGTGTAGTTGGTCGGAGTGGGCAAGTTGGCCCGATGAGCCTGTTTTCATGCTGTAAGACTCTATGACTCTACAACAGGCCCACACCATAGGCTCACTGCTATACAGTGATTTCCAGTACTTTCAAAAAATCCTCTCCCACTTCAATCAGCACCCTGCCTAACCTGAGGCGATTTTAGGAGAAGGCAGGAACGGGGTACTGATTGTGGATGATCAGCCATGATCACATTGAATAGCGGTGCTGGCTCGAAGGCCCAAATGGCCTACACCTGCACCTATTGTCTATTGACTTGTGAATCTGTGGAATTCTCTGGCAAAGAAGGCAGTGGAGGGCAATTCACTGGATGTTTTCCAAGAGAGTTAGATGTAGCTCTCAGGGCTAAGGGAATCAATAGATATGGGGAAAAAGCAGGAATGGGGTACTGATTTTGGATGATCAGCCATGATCATTTTGAATGGCAGTGCTGGCTCAAACGGCTGAATGGCCTCCTCCTGCACCTATTGTCTATGTTTCTATGAATTAAGCCAACATACCGGAAAAGAGAAAACAATATTGTTCAGGAATGTTTAATGATCGCAGAATCAGTATCAAAAGTTAATACAATGTATATTCTTCGTAATGGAACAGAAGTAAAGTACAAGGTAGGTTTTTGATTAGCACGGGTGCTAGGAGTTATGGAGAGAAGGCAGGAGAATGGTGAGAAAGGTGAATTAGTCATGATTGAATGGCAGTGAATGATAGCACCAGATATTACACCCATGTGATGAAGATGTTTATAAAACCATACCAACAGCAGGAGCGTGTGCGTGCATCACTCCAGCACGTCTTCCCACCCGAATTACAAGCCCAGCTGCCCGAGGATCCTGTCAGCTGTAACAGTGGCATTTCCCGTGAGACGCGGCATCAAAAGGTGAGTGAAGACGAGCAGTTCAATGAGATCCCATTGGTACATTTTGTTGAACCGTGTATGATCATTAATTGTTGTGGATCTGGTGAAGGTGGCCTAGTCAGTGCCTTGCTGTGAGGCCGTTTTGTGGCTCCTACCTAAGCATTAGACGGGAGGAGTGCTCCTTGTCTAGGAGCCACACATCAGGCAGTCGGCACGGTTCTCCAGCGAGCACACCATGGCCGCCATGTTATTCTCCTTCTCCGCGGCGGTCGACGAGCTTTCCCGCAGTTTCTCCTTGTTCAGTGTGAACTGGATCGGATTGGCTGCAGGTCTGGTCCTCAGGTAATACATGCCGGTCTTCAGCCCCTGCAGAGAGATAAGCAAAGTGATCAGCACTGCACGTAGACTCTCAGCATTCAACAGTCAAGTCAAGAGTGTTTTATTATCATTGCCACAGTAAGCTGCGGAGGCCAAGTCAATGGATACTTTACAGCAGAGATAGATAGATTCTTGATTAGTACGGGTGCCAGGGGTTACGGGGAGAAGGCAGGAGAACGGGGAGATGAGAGAAAAGTAGATTAGCCATGATTGAAGGGCGGAGTAGACTCGATTGGATGGATCAAATGAGGCTCCCATCACTTATAGACAATAGGTGCAGGAGTAGGCCATTCGGCTCTTTGAGCCAGCACCGCCATTCAATGTGATTATGGCTGATCATCCCCAATCAGTACCCCGTTCCTGCCTTCTCCCCATATCCCCTGACTCCACTATCTTTAAGAGCCCTATCTAGCTCTCTCTTGAAAGTATCCAGAGAACCGGCCTCCACTGCCCTCTGAGGCAGAGAATTCCACACTCACTTATAAACTCATGTCCCGAAAGAGAACAATCAAATTCTTACTTGCAGCAGCACGACAGATATATAAGCATAGTACTCTGTAAAACCCATAGTAAACAACCACTGATTGTGGATGTTTAAGAAGAATAGGTGACGTTTCGGGTCTCTCGACGTGAAACATCACCCATTCCTTCGCCCCATAGATGCTGCCTCACCCGATGAGTTTCTCCAGCATTTTTGTCTACCTACTGATTGCGGATGATCAGCCATGATCACATTGAATGACGGTGCTGGCTCAAAGGGCCAAATGGCCTACTCCTGCACCTATTGTCTAAAAGGTTCAGGCACATATTTAAAAAAAAGACAATTAGTAGCACAGACAAAATAATGTCCCCAAGCGTATACAGTTCAGAGCCTGTTTGGAGGTTGGAGTGTTTAATACCTAACTTAGGTAGGATTCTTCTGCACTCTACCACAAGGAAGGTATCCTTCTACTAAGGATTGGTAGAAAGGTGCCAATCCTTGCAATGGGGCTGGATTTCTCCATGGAGAACTAATGTGACAGAGAGAAAATAAGTGGAGGAACTAGAACGGATGGGAATGTTCTGAGTGCCAACACCAAATGGCTGGGCTGAATGGTCACGATGGGTCTTGGGGCTTTACAGATTCAATGATCTCCATGTCTATCAGTTGCTCAGATGCCATCTGCAACATTTCATCTTTGGGTGCAATCAGTCGGTAAGAGTTCAGCAGTTTGATGTGTACAAGATCATGAGGGGCACGGATAAAGTGAGCACTTGGTCTTTTTCATCCAGGGTGGAGGATTCTAAAGTAGAGGGTACAGGTTTAATACAAGAGGGGAGAGATTTAAGAGTGACATCAGGGGCAGCCTTTCCCCATATCTGGAACGAGCTGCCAGAGAAAGCTGTAGAAACGGATACAATAACAGCTTTCAGAGTGTTTTGGACAGATATATTTGCAGGAATTGGGTGAAATACAGGAAAATGGGATTCAGCCAGTATGTCAACATGGCCAGCATGGGCTGAAGTTCATGTCATCGGAGCAGAATTAGGCCATTTGGCCCATCAGGTCTACTCCGCCATTAAGGATAAGGGGGAAATCCTTTAAGACCGAGATGAGAAAGACTTTTTTCACACAGAGTGGCGAGTCTCTGGAACTCTCTGCCACAGAGGGTAGTTGAGGCCAGTTCATTGGCTATATTTAAGAGGGAGTTAGATGTGGCCCTTGTGGCTAAGGGGATCAGAGGGTATGGAGAGAAGGCAGGTACGGGATACTGAGTTGGATGATCAGCCATGATCATATTGAATGGCGGTGCAGGCTCGAAGGGCTGAATGGCCTACTCCTGCACCTAATTTCTATGTTTCTATGTTTCAATCATGGCTGATCTATATCCCTCTCCTAACCCCATTCTCCTGCCTTCTCCCCATAACCCGACACCTGTACTAATTAAGAAGGGCCTGTTTCCATACTGTACAGCTGACTATGGGAACGATCCCGGCCGTAACACTCACCTGTTTCCACCCGTAGAAGTGCATGCTGGTCAGCTTGGCGTAATTGGGTTCGGCCACGTGGATGTTGAGTGACTGGCTCTGGTCAATGTAGGCTCCGCGGTCTGCTCCCATCTTGATGATAGTCTTCTGTGATATCTCCCACACAGTCTTGTACAGAGACTTCAGGTCATCTGGGATCCCATCAATGATCTGCCAGAAACAAATACCCAGAAACATCGACTTAGAAGCACAAGAGCATAGTTCATCCCTCTCTCTTGAAAACAACAAACTAATCTCTCTGCAAGTTCCTCTAGAAATAGTCTTTAGACTTCTTCCCTCAAGGTACACCTACAAGCTAAATGGAATTCTCCAAGGGGCATCCCAGTGTAGACATAGGAATCCAATTTTCTGGTTGCATAATGGTGCAGCGGTAGAGCTGCTGTCTAACAGTGCCAGAAACCCGGGTTCGATCCCGACTGCGGGTGCTGCGAGGTTTGTACGTTCTCCCCGTGACCAAGTGGCTGATCCACTTTCCTCCCACACTCCAAAGATGTACAGGTTTGTAGGTGAATTGGCTTTGGTAAATTATCCCTAGTGTGTAGGTTTGTGCTAGTGTACAGGGTGATCGTGGATGGCATGGACTCGATGAGCCAAAGGTTTGTTTCCGCGCTGCATCTCAAGTAAAGGCAGAGCAATTGATATCTGAAGCATAGCATAGGTCGTAGAGGATCAGATACAGTCAGTCACTTTGTTTGGAAGACACTTAGGCAGACACTTCAATAGGCAAGGGAGAGAAAGATATGGACATACTGCAGGCATTTGTGATTAGTGCAGATTCCTATTAAATCTTTTCCCCTTCATCTTAAACCCATTGTTAAAGAAGGAACTGCAGATGCTGGAGAATCGAGGGTTACACAAAAAGCTGGAGAAACTCAGCGGGTGCAGCAGCATCTAAGGAGCGAAGGAGATAGGCGACGTTTCGGGTCGAGACCCTTCTTCAGACTGGTCAGGGATCAGGGAAACGAGAGATATCGTAGAGTTGGAGGGAAGGGGGTATCATAGAGGGGGAGCAGTTAGAGAGGAGGTTGTGAAACTGTCTTCGTAGGGAGGAGGAGAACTTCTTCAAAGTAGGCATACCTTGAGGAGATATCGCAGTGGAGTAGACAAATTGTTAAAGAAGGAACTGCAGATGCTGGAGAATCGAGGGTTACACAAAAAGCTGGAGAAACTCAGTGGGTGCAGCAGCATCTAAGGAGCGAAGGAGATAGGCGACGTTTCGGGTCGAGACCCTTCTTCAGACTGGTCAGGGATCAGGGAAACGAGAGATATCGTAGAGTTGGAGGGAAGGGGGTATCACAGAGGGGGAGCAGTTAAACCCATGTCCTCTGGTCCTTGATTCACTTACTCTGGGCAAGAGACTCTGTGCATCTACCCGATCTATTCCTCTCATGATTTTATAGAAACATAGACAGGAACTGATCAAGGGATGTGGAGAAAAAGGCAGAACAGGGTACTGATTGTGGATGATCTGCCGTGATCATATTGAATGGCGGTGATGGCTCAAAGGGCCGAAAGGCCTACCTCTGCACTTATTTTCTATGTTTCTATGATTATACACGTCTATAAGATCATCCCTCATCCTCCTGTGCTCAAATCTGATCATCTGTGATCTATTAATGGGTCAGCTCGAGGGACCCATTTCTCCCCCTGATGTGAGGGAGGGGAACTGTGGGACGCACTGGCTACCTGGATCGATCCGTTCTGGGCGATGATCTGGTTCTTCATGTCCTCGTTCCACATCCCTCGCTCCGTCAGGTCCTTCAGTAAGTGCGGGTTCACGATCTGCAACATCACACACAGCATTATAAGCTGCCCCATCCCTGCGACACTGCAGCAGAGGTCCGGTCACAAACCGCACTGGCCCAGTCCCGCACCACCACCCTGAGCTGTGGACCATCGGCCGGCTACCAGTCTCACTCCCACAGTGGTATTCAGAGAATTGAAAAGTCAAGAAATTAAGTAAATCAGGGAAAAAGCTAGGAACAGCAACCAGGAATCTTAAACACCGACTGGTTCACATCCACTCCTCAGGAAGAGCACCTCTAACTGAAAAGGACAAAGCGCTGGAGTAACTCAGCGGGTCAGGCAGCATGCCTGGAGAGAAGGAATTGGTGACGTCTCCGGTCTCGATCTGAAACGTCACCCATTCCTTCTCTCCATAGATGCTGCCTCACCTGCTGAGTTACTCCAGCATTTTGTGTCTATCTTCGATTTTATCCAGCATCTGCAGTTCTTACTCACACATGCCTGGAGAACATGTATAGGTGACGTTTTGGGTAACGGCCCTACTTCAGACTGAATCAGACCAATAAGGCTGAAGGATCCCAACCCAAAATGTTACCTATACATGTTTTCTAGGGATGCTGCCTGACCCGCTGAGTTACTCCACCACTTTGTGACTTTCCTTGGTAAACCAGCACCTGCAGCTCCTCGTTTCCATAGAACTCCTTTCTAACTGCTTGAAATAAGGGGTAATCCATTTAGAACAGAGACGAGGAAACACTTTTTCACACAGAGAGTGGTGAGTCTGTGGAATTCTCTGCCTCAGAGGGCGGTTCTCTGGATACTTTCAAGAGAGAGCTAGATAGGGCTCTTAAAGCTAGCGGAGTCAGGGGATATGGGTAGAAGGCAGGAACGGGGTACTGATTGGGGATGATCATCCATGTTCATAGAAACATAGAAAATAGGTGCAGGAGTAGGCCATTCGGCCCTTCGAGCCTGCACCGCCATTCAATATGATCATGGCTGATCATCCAACTCAATATCCTGTACCTGCCTTCTGTCCATACCCCCTGATCCCTTTAGCCACAAGGGCCACATCTAACTCCCTCTTAAATATAGCCAATGAACTGGCCTCAACTACCTTCTGTGGCAGATAATTCCAGAGACTCACCACTCTCTGTGTGAAAAATTCACATTGAATGGCGGTGCTGGCTCGAAGGGCCGAATGGCCTACTTCTGCACCTGTTGTCTATTGGTCCTACACCCGACTCCAGAGCCACAGATGCAGCTGCCTCTTAACTACCCAAGTCCATAACTAGGAAGAAATCGACAATTCGCGAGGTTGCCAGAGATTTCTACATCCCTGAACGAGTAATTAAAATTCCCTTTTGCACAGGAAGGAACTGCAGGTGCTGGTTTAAATTGATGATAGAGACAAAATGCTGGAGTAACTCAGCGGGACAGGCAGCAATTCTGGAGAGAAGGAATGTGTGATGTTTCGGGTCGAGACCCTTCTTCAGACCAATCTATCATTCCCTTTTGCATTCCACATTACAGCACACTGACCTGGAACTCCCCAGAGAGCACCCGCCTGGTGTAGATGTTGCTGGTGTAGGGTTCAATAGACTCATTATTACCCAGGATCTGGGCAGTGGAGGCAGTGGGCATTGGGGCAACCAGGAGGCTGTTTCTAACTCCGTGCCTAAGAAGATTCAAGTGTAGAAAAACAGGTCAGTATTTTTATGAAGAACTCTCAAGTCCAACTAGTTTAAAACAACTTAAGTGCCTGTCCCACTGCCGGCGTCAATGACTGACGTATCAGGGTCGCCGAAAGATTTTGAACATTTCAAAATCCAGCAATGACTAAAGAAAGTTGCAACACTCGAGGAGACACCGCGCGTCAATATGTCATCACGTCGCGCCTTTGTCGGTGATCTGATACATCAGTCAATTATGCCGGCAGTCGCCAAAATAAATCACCAAGTGCGACAGGTCCTTTATAAACTAGCATAAGCAAGCCAACTCAAACATGCAATCAATGGTTTTAATTTTATAACAGATTATAGAACATTTGGCCTTGCACCCATGTAAACAACAAAAGTGCTATTGACATACTCCAATACTGCCCTCTTTCTCAGAACCAAAGAATTAAGTTCATGTCTCAAGGATCGATCAATTAAAGTTTCCAAAATCAACGTGTGACATGCTACATGTGACGTACTAGATTTGGGATGATGTTTTCCCTGGCTGGAGTGTCCAGGGTTGCCATCAGCCACAAAGTGCTGGTATAACTTGGCGGTCAATCAGCATCTATGAAGAACATAGATAGGCGACGTTTCGGGTCACGAGCCTTCTTTAGAAGGGTCCCGACCCAAATTGTCACTCATCCATGTTCTCCAGAGATGTTGCCTGACCTGACAAGTTACTCCAGCACCATGTATTTTCTTTTTTAAACCAGTATATGCAGTTCCTTATATCTACAAGTATGGTATGTATGGTATGGTACTTTATTTAACTGAATCACCAAGGTTTAGATGTATTATGGCCGTATAGATAATGTTCTCAAGGCCTTGCCCTGATAGCCATAAAACCTCGTGGCGACTGTCAATGGCTTTAGCTTACGCACTCACCGAGCTTCAGTGAGAACAAAACAAGTCTTCCAGTCGTAGAATCTTAATTCATTGGCTTTTAATAAAGTAATACAAAGCAAAGAAATAGTTAATCACATTCCAATCTCAATTGCTGTTCCATTACGTCATAAACTTGCTTGAAATCTGTAATGTCTATTAGTCAGGGGATATGGGGAGAAGGCAGGAACGGGGTACTGATTGGGGATGATCAGCCATGATTACATTGAATGGCGGTGCTGGCTCGCAGGGCCGAATGGCCTTCTCCTGCACCTATTGTCTATTGTCTATCCATAGCTCAGCCCATGGTTCAGAGCACGATAAAACTCAGTGCCTGTGTGGTAAAAAACTGTTAGACATCTCAGTCCCACAAGGTTTAAACTGCAACTAACCTAAAAACCCTACCTCCACCGAAAAGTACACCCCTTCACCTAATAGCCCTGTCCCACGGTACAAGTTCATTCCAAGAGCTCTCCCGAGTTTGCCCTGTTTCGAACTCTGAGATTTACGGTAATGGCCACTTGTCCGTACTCGGGGCTCGTGTGGACAGTTTTCAACACGTTGAAAAATCTTCACGAGTCTTCCCGTGCTTACCTGCCGTTAGCGAGGCTTCCCGAGTACCTGTCGTTAGCGTTACGAGCCGCTAAGAGACGTTCCCGAGCTCCGACATACCCGCTACGTTCATTCTCCGTGCTTACCACGAATTTGATTTTTTTTTAAACTCGGGAGAGCTCTTGGAATGAACTCGTACCGTGGGACAGGGCTTTAAGCATGCTGATAGCAATTACAGGCAACTAGACAGAATACATAACATGCTGATCATAGCTAAATGGCTCTACAAGAAGGTTAATGGGAGCTAATGGGCAGTGGGCCAAAGGGCCTGTTTCCGTGCTGTCTAATTCTCCAATTAACATGGGTCATGATCTCAGAATAAGAAGGTACTTCACACAGAGTGGTGAATATTTGGGATTCTCTATCCAAGAGGGTTATAGAATTTCCGTTTCTAGGCAACGAGTCTCCACTCAGGTTCCTATTCAGTCTTTCCCCTGTCACTTTAAACCTATCCTGTCTAGTTCTCGATTCCCCTACCCTGGAAAAAGGATTTGCATTCACCCCATCTATTCCATTTCCCTCACGAGTGGGAGAGTCTAGGACTAGAGTTCATAACCTCAGAATTAAAGACGTTCTTTTTGGAGATGAGATGAGGAGGAATTTCTTTAGTGATGAACCTGTGGAATTCTTTGCCACAGAAGGTTGTGATGACCAAGTCAGTGGATATATTTGAAGCAGAGATAGTTTCTTGATTAGTACGGGTGTCAGAGGTTATGGGAAGAAGGCAGGAGAATGGGGTCAGGAGGGAGAGATAGATCAGCCATGATTGAATGGCAGAGTAGACATGATGGGCTGAATGGCCTAATTCTGCTCCTATCACAAATGATTTTATGTCACCTTAATTATGAGACATTTAATCAGCCACCTAACTCATCCTTTTCCTCAAACCTTGCCAAAGAAACATCCAAATGGCAGCAGAGACTTACTTTGCAATTTTCTCCTTTAGGTCCTTCCAGTTCCAAAGATCAGTGGGCGTGACATTCCACATGTCATACTGGAGGATCTGAAAGCAAAGCAGTCAGTATGTCACACATTTAAAAGTCCTGCTGCTACAGAGGAACTCTCACAATCTCAAACTGCTGGAGCCAGGCAAAAGCTCAAACACAATCTAAACATTTTGACTAGTCCACTGCTGCAGTAAGCAGATGACGTGACGGTACAGTGCAGAGGTAGCACGCCTATTTCCCACCCATCAAGGGGCCTTGATACAAATTCCAAATGCCCAAGATCAAATGGAAAAGGTGAAGAAGAGACTCCATAGACACAGGAGTAGGATTAGGCCATTTGGCCCATCAAGTATTCTCCGCCGTTCAATCACGGCTGATCTATTTTCCCGCTCAACCCCATTCTCCTGCCTTCTTGCCATAACGTTTGACGTGCTTAATGATCACAAACCTGGATTCAGCAGGATTTTACTTGGCCTTGAGTTAAGGGCGAGGTTGGTTGGGCTGGGACTGTTTTCTTTAAACCATAGAAGGCTGAGGCATGTCAGGCATTTGCCCCACCGACATCTCTTTTCCAGCTTTCTTCCCCCCTCCCCCTACTGCAGTCTAAAGAAGGGTTCCAACCCAAAACATCAAGTGTCCATTCCTTTCACAGATGCTGCCCGACCCCTGGGTTTCTTCCAGCTCAAGATTCCAGCACCTGCAGTTCCTCGAGTCTCCTTCCCTGACCTCCTGGTCCTACACAAGCCTGCGACACTGCATCACACCTGCGGCTCAAATGTCCTCGGTGGATCTAACAAGAGCCACATTCGCTGCCAGTTCGAGACAGTTGTAGCAGCTTGCTACATCCTTCTCCAGCAACTAAGGACAAATGACAAATCCTCAACTTCAATGGAAGAATTTAATTGTCAGAAAGCCACATGATGATGAATAGAGACAGGTGTAGTGTAGCTTAGAGATACTGCACGGAAACAGGCCCTTCAGCCCACCTAGTCCAGCGATCTCCGCACACTAACATATCCTACACACTAGGGACAATTTATATTTTTACCAAGCCAATTAACCAACGTACTTGTCAGTCTTTGGACTGTGGGGATAAACCGAAGATTTTGGAGAAATCCCACGCAGATCACAGGGAGAAGGTACAGATAAGCACCGGTCATCACCAGCCACGATCGAACCTGGGTCACTGGCGCTGCAAGGCAGTAGCTCTACCGCTATGCCGCCCTAACCAGAGAAACACAGGCAGCTAGAGTACAGAAACAGTCACTCCCCGACCAAGCCACTCACCCCCTTGCTGACAGGGCAGCCCTGGTAAGTCTCGTAGGGACCCAGCTCCTTGGCCAAGTCACAGCTGGCATCCAGAGCTGCGTAGTAAATGGTCTCAAAGATCTGAATGTTGAGCTTCTGCGCCTCTTCGCTTTCAAATGGGTATCTCATCAAGATGAAGGCATCTGCCAGCCCCTGCACTCCAATTCCAATCGGCCGGTGCTTCTTATTGGAATATTCCGCCTGAGAGAGGGAAACAAAGGCATTTACATTTACATTTATTGTCACATGCACCAATTGGCACAGTGATATTTGAGTCACCATACAGCCATACGAATAAAAACAGAACACAACACACGATAGAATTTAACATGAACATCCCCACACAGTGGAATCAACGTTTGACTCTGTGAGGGAAGGCAGTAAAGTCCAGTCATCTTCCTCATTGTTCCCCGTAGTCAGGACCATGAACCCTCTGCAGTCGCCGCTACGGACAGCCCGATGTTCAGGCCCTCGCGCCGGGATGATCGCAACTCCAACGTCGGAACGGAAGAACATTCTCAGCGGCTTGGAGTTTCCAAATCGGCCACTTCCTCACCGGAGACCACGGCTCCCGAAGTCTACAGGCCGACCAGGGCGGAGATTTAACACTGGCGGCCTTCGGCAAAAGGTCACAGGACTCCGCGATGTTTAAGTCACTTAAAGTGCAACCAGTTACACCCAGGACAAGTTACACCCAGGACGAGCCAGGAAGGTGCAACGTAGAACATTGCAGGACAAAATGTGTAGGAAGGAACTGCAGATGCAGAAATAAAATGGCCAGCTTGTTCTGCACCTTTTCATACCTCTAGCTTCCCTCTCCCGACTCTCAGTCAGAAGAAGGGTCTCAACCCGAAACGTCACCTATTTCTTTTCTCCAGAGGTGCTGCCTGACGCGCAGAGTTACTCCAGCATTTTGTGTCTATAGAACATTGCAGCACAGGAATAGGCCCATTCGGCCCCTCTACCCCCTGGTGGACATCGGACTTTTGTCTCAAGAACTGATGTGCTACAATGTTGAGAACTATATTTTGCACTCTGTATCTTCCCCTTTGCTCTATCGTATTTGAGTTAGACTAGATTGTATTTAGTATTTTTCAGATCAGTTAGGATAGCATGCAAATCAAAGCTTTTCATTGTCCCTTGGTACACTTGACAATAATGAACCTAAACCACAGTGTCCATGCCGAACACAGATAAATATATGTCACTACACAGAATCTCCAGTCAGGGAGATACATGAAGAGATTCAGTACGACAGGCATCACTGCTCCAGAGCTTGTGTGATCAGCTTAAGAAAAAATCTTAAATCTGTACGGGGTAAATCCAGCCGAGATTCTTCCAGCCAGTCAAGAACTAGTTTCAGTTTTTAGAGATAGAGCACAGAAGCAGGCCCTTCAACCCACCACGTTCATGCCGACTGGTGACCCCTCACACATTAACATTATTCTACACACACTAGGGACAATTTACAGTTCTACCAAGCCAATTAACATACAAACCCACACATCTTTGGAGTGTGGGAGGAAACCGGAGATCCCGGAGAAAACCCACGCAGGTCACGGGGAGAACGTACAAACTCCATACAGACAGCACCCACAGTCAGGATCAACGCTGGGTCTCTGCCGTTGTGAGGCAGCAACTCTACCGCTGCGCCACCGTGGTGTCAGTCTGAAATGAGGTGGCCAGAAAGGAGAGAGAAATGCAATAAGAATACAGATTTGATTTGTAAAATACGGATTTTTTTTAAATCGGCCCGCCTTCCTGTTTCATCTTGCTGCTTAAAAAATGCAAGGATATAAATTATAGCAGATTAAATTTATTAGTATTTTAAATTTCAAGATCTGGATGATTATTTTGTATGCTTTGATGTGCCTGTCCTGCTACAGGTTTAAACAGCGCTGTCGGTTTAGCGCGTGGGAACAGCGCTATGGGTTCTAATTATAGCGCTACCAGTTGGAGCGCTATTGCTTTTACACATAGCGCTATGGCCACAGTGCTATGGGGCACAGACTGTTCATGGAGGGAATAAGAGAGGGAGGGAGGGAAAAAAGGAAGGAGAGAGGGAGGGAAAGGGTTAGGGAGAGGGAGGGAGAGAGGGAGGGAGGGGGAGGGAGGCTTCCAAAGTGGCTTCTACATCATCATCTGGTGCTAAAAGCAGGAAGCAGCCATTCAAACAGCAGTATACAAAGACATGGCAATGAATGCACTGTCAAGTAAGGTGCGTAGAAGACATGTCAATTGGCAGCAAAGTTGTGCATTCTTGTACTCTTACACGGGTATGACCGCACATTAAAAAAAACTTTTTTTTCAGCAAAATGGCACCATGTAAAAATACTGATTTCCTCAGCTAAATACTGATTTTCAGGTACTAGAATACAGAAATGCTCTGACAAAACATAGCAGCTCTGGGTATTAGCTACAGGGAGAGGTTGGACAGACTTGGATTGTTCTCTGTGGACCGTCGGAGGTTGAAGGGAGACCTGATGGCGCTGTATAAAATTGGGGTATGGGTGGGGTAGACTACTCAGACCTTTGTCCCAGAATGGAAGTATCAAATACCAGAGGGCACAGCTTTAATGTGAGGGGGGCAATGTTTATGAGATGTACACTGCAGGTGTTTGTTGACAATGGACAATAGGTGCAGGAGTAGGCCATTCGGCCCTTCGAGCCAGCACCGCCATTCTATGTGATCATGGCTGACCATCCCCAGTCAGTGCCCCCATTCCTGCCTTCTCCCCATAACCCCTGACTCCGCTATCTTTAAGAGCTCTATCTAAAGATAGGTGAGGTCTTTAAACATGGAGAGGTGGGGGCCTGGGGAGATGGTGGAGGCAGAGGCAACAGTGGCATTGAAGAGGCTTTTGGATGGGCGTACGGATATGCAGGGAATGGAGGGAAATATTATGTGCAGGCAGGTAAAAGCTGGTCTTGGCATTGTGTTTAGCACAGACATTGAGCCAAAGAGCCTGTTTCCATGCCGGGCAAGGTGGGCCAAAGGGCCATGTTTCCATGCCGGGCAAGGTGGGCCAAAGGGCCTGTTTCCATGCCGGGCAAGGTGGGCCAAAGGGCCTGTTTCCATGTTTCCATGCCGGGCAAGGTGAGCCAAAGGGCCTGTTTCCATGCCGGGCAAGGTGAGCCAAAGGGCCTGTTTCCATGCCGGGCAAGGTGGGCCAAAGGGCCTGTTTCCATGCCGGGCAAGGTGGGCCAAAGGGCCTGTTTCCATGTTTCCATGCCGGGCAAGGTGAGCCAAAGGGCCTGTTTCCATGCCGGGCAAGGTGAGCCAAAGGGCCTGTTTCCATGCCGGGCAAGGTGGGCCAAAGGGCCTGTTTCCATGCCGGGCAAGGTGGGCCAAAGGGCCATGTTTCCATGCCGGGCAAGGTGGGCCAAAGGGCCTGTTTCCATGCCGGGCAAGGTGGGCCAAAGGGCCTGTTTCCATGCCGGGCAAGGTGGGCCAAAGGGCCTGTTTCCATGTTTCCATGCCGGGCAAGGTGAGCCAAAGGGCCTGTTTCCATGCCGGGCAAGGTGAGCCAAAGGGCCTGTTTCCATGCCGGGCAAGGTGGGCCAAAGGGCCTGTTTCCATGTTTCCATGCCGGGCAAGGTGGGCCAAAGGGCCATGTTTCCATGCCGGGCAAGGTGGGCCAAAGGGCCTGTTTCCATGCCGGGCAAGGTGGGCCAAAGGGCCTGTTTCCATGCCGGGCAAGGTGGGCCAAAGGGCCTGTTTCCATGTTTCCATGCCGGGCAAGGTGAGCCAAAGGGCCTGTTTCCATGCCGGGCAAGGTGAGCCAAAGGGCCTGTTTCCATGCCGGGCAAGGTGGGCCAAAGGGCCATGTTTCCATGCCGGGCAAGGTGGGCCAAGGAGCCATGTTTCCATGCCGGGCAAGGTGGGCCAAAGGGCCATGTTTCCATGCCGGGCAAGGTGGGCCAAAGGGCCATGTTTCCATGCCGGGCAAGGTGGGCCAAAGGGCCATGTTTCCATGCCGGGCAAGGTGGGCCAAAGGGCCATGTTTCCATGCCGGGCAAGGTGGGCCAAAGGGCCTGTTTCCATGTTTCCATGCCGGGCAAGGTGGGCCAAAGGGCCATGTTTCCATGCCGGGCAAGGTGGGCCAAAGGGCCTGTTTCCATGTTTCCATGCCGGGCAAGGTGGGCCAAAGGGCCATGTTTCCATGCCGGGCAAGGTGGGCCAAAGGGCCATGTTTCCATGCCGGGCAAGGTGGGCCAAAGGGCCATGTTGACTCCATCAACCTCCCCGTGCTTTTCCACCAGTGAATTTGAAGCTCCAGCACAGACCTACCTCAGGAACTGGGTAATAGTTGACTTCGATGATTTTATTTAGGTTCCTCACGGCCACCCGGGTGACGTCGGCCAGCTTATTGAAGTCGTAGCTGCGATCTGCAGTAACGTACATGTTCAGTGCCAGCGAGGCCAAGTTGCAAACAGCCACCTGTCACAACAGACAAACCAGGAACCAGAGTCAGCTTTGGTAATCACCGCAGACCAATGGAACTTCCCAGAACATACAGTTCACAAGTGATAGGAGCAGAATTAGGCCATTCGGCCCATCAAGTCCACACCACTATTCAATCATGGCTGATCTATCCCTCCCTCCTAACCCCATTCTCCTGCCTTCTCCCCATAATCAGACACTCTTACTAATCAGGAATCTATCTATCTCTGCCTTAAATATATCCATTGTCGGCCTGCACAGCCTTCTAGGGCAATGAATTCCACAGATTCACTACCCTCTGATTAAAGAAATCCCTCCTCATCTTCGTAAAGGATCGCCCTTTAATTCTGAGGCTACGACCTCTGGTTGAAGAATCCCCCACTAGTGGAAACTGAACATACTGGAACTGGCCTCAAACCAGGAGCATCAGTACCTGCCTGTGCCGGGCAGGGCAAGGCAGGGCAGCCACAAAGATGCTGACGGTGACGTCTAGACGTGTATGGGGCTCACCTCGTTCACACTGGAGTATTCCACGATCTCGGTGCAGAGGTTGCTGCATTTGATGGTCCCCAGGTTC
Source organism: Raja brachyura (assembly GCA_963514005.1). The sequence goes on from OY740786.1 coordinate 512,578, forward strand.
TGCTGGTTACTCTTCCGGTTGCAGGCATCCTTGTACAGCATGTAGGGCGTTCCAGTCTCTGTCTGCGACTCGATGACTGTGTACCACAGCTGCTGCGCCTTCACCACCTTGCGTGCCCGGCCTTCCTTCTCATACCTGCACCAGGCAACAGCTCAACTGTAGCACACACTCAGCATTGAAACACGACCTTCTGCCCAACCAAGATGCCGCATCTATGCTAGGACCATTCGCCTGCGTTAGCCCCATATGCTTCCAAGCCTTATCGAATAGACACACAGGTGGGCAGAGGGGATGGGGTAGGAATGAAATTCAGTCCCTTGCGAGGGGTGACATAGCATCAGGAGATGTAGAGTCAGTAAGGATAGAACTGAGGAATTGTAAGTGTAAACAGACCCTAATGAGAGTTATCTCATCATCATCGGCAGTCACTGGAAACGAGTATGACTGTCCCCTCATGGAGGACACCTGTTTAACTTTGTTTAACGTGGGGAGACTGGTGTACAGACAGCCACCCTACGGTCCAAAACAGATCTGGGTCAGGATCCAGTGGCATGGAGTACAAGACGACCGGAGACCCTTTTCTGCTGCAGCCTTCATCCGCCTTCCCAGCCGTTGTGACGCTCCACTAAGATCAGCCATCGCCCTCCGCCTGTTCCACCGTTGAGGTCTTGGTTGGATCGCTCTTTGTCAGAGACCTCCCCCTCGACCTTACCGCCATGGGTGGCCCTACCAGGAGCATCGCTCCAGACGGCATCGCTCTCAGGATCTCACAAGCTTCTCCACCACCACAAGGTTGGATATAGGGTGCACTTTAAATCAAAAGTTAAAATTGGCATGTAGCAATGGTAATGCTACGGTTGTTATGGGAGATTTCAACATGTTGGTAGACTGGGAAAATCAGGTCAGCACTGGTCCCCAAGAAAGGGACTTTGTGGAGTGCCTCCGTGATGGATTCTTAGAGCAGCTTGTACTGGAGTACACAAGGAAGAAGGCAATTCTGGATTTAGTGTTCTGGAATGAACCGGATTTGAAAAAGGGAGCCATTAGGAGGTAGTTTTAATCTACAATTTGAGAGGGAGAAGATAAAATCGGAGCTGTCAGTGTTACAGTTGAGCAAAGGGGACTATGGAGCCATGAAGGAGGAGCTGGCCAAAGTCGACTGGAAAGATACCCTAGCAGGGATGACAGTGGAACAACAATGGCAGGTATTTCTGGGAATAATACAGAAGGTGCAGGATCAGTTCATTCCAAAGAGGAAGAAAGATTCTAAGGCGAGTAAGAAGCAACCGTGACTGACAAGGGAAGTCAAGGACAGTATAAAAATAAAACAGAAGTATAACATAGCAAAGATGAGCGGGAAGCCTGAGGGTTGGGGAATTTTTGAAGAGCAACAGAAGATATGGGATACGAGATAAAGGAAATACGGGGAGAAAAGATGAGTACGAAGGTAAGCTAGCCAAGAATATAAAGGAGGATAGTAAAAGCTTCTTTAGGTATGTGAAGAGGAAAACATTACTTAAGAAACAGGTGAATTGAATATGGGGAACAAGGAATTGGCAGACAGGTACTTTGGATCTGTCTTCACAAATAATCTCCCCGATGTACGAATGGCCAGGGGATCTGGGGTGACGGAGGAAATGAAGGAAATCCACATTAGGCATGAAATGGTGTTGGGTAGACTGATGGGACTGAAGGCTGATAAATCCATACGGCCTGATGGTCTGCATCCCAGGGTACTCAAGGAGGTGGCTCTAGAAATCGTGGATGCATTGGTGATCATTTTCCAATGTTCTCTCGACTCAGGATCAGTTCCTGTGGATTGGAGGGTAGCTAATGTTATCCCACTTTTTAAAGAAAGGAAGGAAAGAGAAAACAGGGAATTATAGACCAGTTAGCCTGACATCGGTGGTGGGGAAGATGCTGGAGTCAATTATAAAATATGAAATAGCCGCACATTTGGATAGCAGTAACAGGATCGGTCCGAGTCAGCATGGATTTACGAAGGGGAAATCATGCTTGACTAATCTTCTGGAATTTTTTGAGGATGTAACTAGGAAAATGGACAAGGGAGAGCCAGTGGATGTAGTGTACCTGGACTTTCAGAAAGCATTTGATAAGGTCCCACATAGGAGATTAGTGGTAGAGTTTGCCCGAATGTCCTAACAAACATGGTTTGGGGGTAGAGTGCTGACATGGATAGAGAAGTGGTTGCAGACAGGAAACAAAGAGTAGGGATTAACAGGTCCCTTTCAGAATGGCAGGCAGTGACTAGTGGGGTACCGCAAGGTTCAGTGCTGCCACCGCAGCTATTTACAATATACATTAATGATTTAAATGAAGGGATTCAAAGTAACATTAGCAAACTTGCAGATGGCACAAAGCTATGCGACTGTGAACTGTGAGGGGGATGCTATGAGAATGCAGGGTGACTTGGACAGGTTGGGTGAGTGGGCAGATGCATGGCAGATGAAGTTTAATGTGGATAAATGTGAAGTGATCCACTTTGGTGGCAAAAACAGGAAGGCAGATTATTATGTGAATGGTGTCAAGTTGGGAAAAGGGATCTGGGGGTTCTTGTTCATCAGTCAATGAAAGTAAGCATGCAAGTACAGCAGGCAGTGAAGAAAGCTAATGGCATATTGGCCTTCATAACAAGATGAGTTGAGTATAGGAGCAAACAGCTCCTTCTGCAGTAGTACAGGGCCCTGGTGAGACCACACCTGGAGTATTGTGTGCAGTTCTGGTCTCCAAATTTGAGGGACATTCTTGCTATTGAGGGAGTGCAGCGTAGATTCACCAGGTTAATTCCCGGGATGGCGGGACTGTCATATGTTGAAAGAATGGTGCGACTGGGCTTTTATACACTGGAGTTTGGAAGCATGAGAGGGTATCTTATTGAAACATGTAAGATTAATGAGGAAACATGTGCCCGATGTTGGGGGAGTGCAGAGCCAGTGCCACAGTTTAAGAATAAGGGATAGACCATTTAGAAGGGAGATGCGGAAAATCTTTATCCCCAGAGAGTTGTGAATCGGGGGAATTCTCTGCCTCAGAAGGCATTGGAGGCCGGTTCTCCAGATGCTTTCAAGAGAGAGTTAGATAGAGCTCTTAAATATAGCTAAATCAAGGGATACGGGGAGAAGGCAGGAACGGGGTGCTGAGTTACAATTTCTACCCAGATTTACTTGGCAGCTTCTGCCACGATGTCGGATGCCACAGTGCAACCTCTGACAAGTTGAACTCCAGTAACAAACCCTCACAACAGGGACACAGCTACACATCTTCCAGGTAATGCAGTAACTCTGGAGCTGCTCACACAATGGATGCATCGGAGTGCTCCCCCACTAACCTAGCCAAGATTTATCCTTCAAGGGATGTGGTAATAGGTTGTCTGATGCTTATTGCGTTGGGATTTGAGCGAGAGGGGATCCTTACCTCTCGTACAGAGCCTCAAACTCCTCTCCCCAAACGTCATCCAGGCCGGGGCAATCGTGCGGGCACATCAGGGACCAGTCCTGCAAAATCAAACGGCAATGAGAAAAATGTGTAGACACCTCACGGTGGTGCAGCGGGAGAGTTGCTGCCTTACAGCACTTGCAGCGCCGGAGACCCGGCTTCGATCCCCACTACGGGGTTTGTACGTTCTCCCCGTGACCCGCGTGGGTTTTCACCAAGATCTTTGGTTTCCTCACACACTCCAAAGACGTACAGGTATGTAGGTAAATTGGCTTGGTAAATGTAAAAATTGTCCCTAGTGTGTGGAGAGTGTTAATATGCGGGATCGCTGGTCGGCTCGGTCCCGGTGGGCCGAAGGGCCTGTTCCTGCCCAGTATCTATAAAGTAAACTTCACCTCGTCGCACCTCAAACGCCGGCATCAAACAAGTAGACTTTAAAAGCCATCTCCACTGGTCAGAGATACAGCTCCAGAGTAACGTCATCTGTTCGTGTCCAAGCACTGAACCTTGGCTTGCATATTCCCACAGCAGGAATAGGGGCCCTTCTGCCCAACTCATCCATACTGACCAAGCTGCCCCATCTAAGCTAGTCCCATTGACCTGTGTTTGGCCCATATCCCTCTAAATCTTTGCTATCCATGTCCCTCCATGTCCAAGTGTATTTTTAATGTTATTGTACCAGCCCCACAGCCAGCTGCAGCAGCTCATATGACCACCACCACCCGTGTGGAAAAAGCTGCCTCTCAGCCTCACACCTTGAACCTATGCCCTCTGGTTCCTCAATCCCCGACACTGGGTGCATTCACCTCATCGGTTCCCGTTTATATACACTTCTAGCATCACCCCTCGTCCGTCCTCCTGCACTCCAACGAAACTCCTCGCCTGCTCAAACTCTCCCTGCAGTTCAGGCCTCGACCCCTCGCTGCAGCGTTGTAAATCTTCTCTCCGCTTCCATTTTCCAAAACGATCTAAGCACAGCTTCTTTTATTACTGCTGCAGCTGAGTGGGAGTTCTCCAGCGAGCAGGGAAGTTGTGGGCTGAGGCAGGACTTGAGTTATGGACCATTACCCGGACTGCCATGGCTCATTACCACCAACTGCCATGCCACAGTTTAACAATAAGGGGTAAGCCATTTAGAACGGAGTCAAGGAAACGCTTTTTCTCACAGAGAGTGGTGAGTCTGTGGAATTCTCTACCTCAGAGGGCGGTGGAGGCAGGTTCTCTGGATGCTTTCAAGAGAGAGCTAGATAGGGCTCTTAAAAATAGCGGAGTCAGGGGATATGGGGAGAAGGCAGGAACGGGGAACTGATTGTGGATGATCAGCCATGATCACATTGAATGGCGGTGCTGGCTCGAAGGGCTGAGTGGCCTCTACTCCTGCACCTATTGTCTATTGACTGGGAGCTTCGCACTGCTGGTGCAGCCTGTCATTAAGCAGTCAATTCTCATTTGCCTCCCCAGGTGTATAAAAATCTACCGATACTCCTAGAGCAGCAGGAGAGTTTGACCGAATGTCTTAATAAAACCGCCAAAAGATAAAACAAAATCAGCAGAATAGCACTTTCAATTTCAGGGCACATGAGGCTGATGCAAAACAACAGGGGATGTTTTAAGGAGTTGCTCAAGAGCTCACATTATTTTAACCCTACACACAGCCGCTGGTGTTACCCACAATCGGCAACTTTCATGTCTGTTTCCTGGCCATTCTCCCTATCTTTATTTCAACATTGTGAGCAATGTCTTTTTCCCCCAACAATAAAAGGTGACAAGCAAATGTGCTGGAGGAACTCAGCAGGTCAGGCAACATCTGTGGAGTGTATGTGGAGACGACAGGTCAAGTCTGGACCCGTCTTCAGAGTGTCCATTTCCTCCACAGATGCTGCCTGACCCTCCGAGCTCTTCCAGCACGTGGTTTACTGACATTTGCAGCATCGCCAGTTTCTCACGTCTCCAGCACATTCTCACCTGGTTGTTCTCCACACGCCTCATGAAGAGGTCTGGGATCCAGAGCGCATAGAAGAGATCGCGAGCACGTTGCTCCTCCTTCCCAGTGTTCTTCTTCAGCTCCAAGAAGTCAAAGATGTCCATGTGCCAGGGCTCCAGGTAAATGGCAAAGGCCCCTGGACGCTGCAGAGAGAACAATTCAGCTATATAGCATCACTAGAGAATAGGCAGGAACCGGGTACTGATTGTGGATGATCAGCCATGATCACATTGAATGGCGGTGCTGGCTTGAAGGGCCGAATGGCCTCCTCCTGCACCTATTGTCTATTGTCTGATTGGCGCAGCACATTACAACCTCCCACCACATTCCCAGCATGTGGATCATCATCATCATCGACGGTCACTGGAAACGAGTACGACTGTCCTCTCATGGAGGACGCCTGTGCGTGACTTTGTTTAACGTGGGGAGACTGGTGCACAGACAGCCACCCCACGGTCCTTGACAGATCTGGGTCGGGATCCAGTAGCATGGAGTCCAAGACGACTGGAGACCCTTTTCTGCCGCAGCCTTGATCCAAAGAAGGGTCTCGACCCGAAACGTCAGCTATTCCTACGCTCCACAGATGCTGCCTCACCCGCTGAGTTTCTCCAGCATTTTTGTCTACCTTTGGTACTACTCCGAGTGGTTGCCACAAGACACAACTGCAGACTTCTCAAATGGACCAACCCCAACTCACAGACTGAAGTAAAATGCAGTCACAATACTGACTGGGACCTAGAATGCACCCTCTTACAAACTTCACAGTCAATCATTTTTTCCAGACACAGTCATTAGATTAAAACACCACCACCACCACCACCAGCAGCAGCAGCAGCATTAGCCTCAGTCTGCCACACAGTCTCATGAACCTGGATAGCCCGTCTGGTTATTGCCAACAATGGAACTCTGTGGTCCACCTCCTGCACCACCATCATCGGCTCGCTTTGGTCCGAGATGTTTTTGCACTCATTTTGCTCAAGTGTTTAAAAAATAAATTGTTTAATTGATGTTTTTAATGCACCTGTGATGTTTCTGCAAGCAGGATTTCCATTGTACCTGCACCTCACTCTACTATGGAATAAACTCATGTGTATGAAGGAACTGCAGTTGCTGGTTTACACCAAAGATAGACACAAAATGCTGGAGTAACTCTGCAGGAAAGGCAGTATCTCTGGAGAGAAGGAATACGGGAGGTTTCAGGTATTTATTTTCTCCAGCTATGCTGCCTGACCTGCAGAGTCACTCCAGCATTTTGTGCCTCTCTGCTTTATACCATAAACTCAACTGGAGTGGGAGATTGCAACCTTCACGTGGTCCACCCTGTTGAGACTAATGCAATCAACCCGACGTGCACAAACAAATAGATCAAATAGGACAAGTTGACCTACAACTTTAGGTTGTGCACGCCACACGCAAGAAGAATAAACACAACTTAACGTGGTCATGAAATGTCTAACATTAGACCAAATGTTGCCATACGTGATCTTTTGCACCTGCTTCCTGACATTACTCCTGCAGACCCATCCCCAAATTTCAACATCACCCCACTGCTCCTCTGCCCATGGTTATCAACTTGTAGACAGACACAAGATGCTGGAGTAACTCAGCGGGTCAGGCAGCATCTGTGGAGAACATGGATAGGTGACGTTTCACAGAGTGCTGGAGTAACTCAGCGGGTCAGGCAGCATCTGTGGAGGAAATGGATAGGTGACGTTTCACAGAGTGCTGGAGTGACTCAGTGGGTCAGGCAGCATCTGTGGAGAACATGGATAGGTGACGTTTCACAGAGTGCTGGAGTAACTCAGCGGGTCAGGCAGCATCTGTGGAGAACATGGATAGGTGACGTTTCACAGAGTGCTGGAGTAACTCAGCGGGCCAGGCAGCATCTGTGGAGAGAAGGAATGGGTGACGTTTCAAGCCAACACCCTTCTTCAGATTGATGTTATCAACTTGAATCCTGAATCATTAACTGCTGACGAGCAAACTGCATCAAATTAAGCAATAGCTGTTTTCCTCTGCACATGCCACCTGATCTGAGCTTTATATCAGACCAATTTGTTGAATTCTCAGCCGTGCTCCGTGCTCCAGTTACTCCAGCACTCTGTGAAACGTCACCTATCCATGTTCTCCACAGCCAACAGGTCCCGAACCTCAGCACACTCACCTTGTTCCCTCCCTGGTCGACGTAACGCGCCGTGTTGTTGTAAACCCGCAGCATCGGTACCAGGCCATTGCTGCTTCCATTGGTCTGAAACGACAATGAGGCATTGAAGTGTGCAGCATGTACACAGCAGCCAGAGAACGGTGTGGGTACAAGCAGCACCAGGTCCCCAACAACAGGAGCATTAACAAGTATTTGATACGTTCTAATTGTTTGGACACAGCTTGCAAGGGAGAGGTTTATGAAGAAATCCCAGAGCTCAAGGCCAATGCAGCTGTAGGCACAGCTGCAAAATGGTGGTGTTTAAAGCTGAAGACACACAGGAGGCCACAACTGGAGAAGGACTGCGAGCAGAAGAGAATTTCAATTGTTATTTTACACGACATATAACCTCGGGGGAAAGGGTAGCTTGTTTTAAACCCATCCTCAGCATTAATGCCTCTTCATTTCAAGGGCAATGTGGCTCATATTGTGGCCCAGTCTGAAGAGCGTCTCGACCCAAAACGTCGCCCATCTCCTTCGCTCCTTAGATGCTGCTGCACCCGCTTAGTTTCTCCAGCCTTTTGTGTACCCTGGCTCATATATAAATAGGTTGTGTGTCTATTGGACAGATACATGGATAGGAAATGTTCAGAGGGAAATGGGCCAAACGGGGACAAATGGAACTAACTTGAATAGGGCATCTTGGTCAGCAGGGATGAGTTGGGCTGAAAGGCCTGTTTCAGTGCTGTACAGCGTGTAGACCGATTTGAGGGTTCTCAGCAAGATTTCTGAGGGGCTGCACTGTGCAGCAGTGCCAAAGACCCAGGTTCGATCCCGACCTCGAGCGCTATCCATGTGACGTTTGCACGTTCTCCAAATAACTAAATGGTTTCCTCCGGGTGCTCCGGTCCCCTGCCGCATCCCAAAGACATGTAGGTACGTAGATTAATTGGCCCCTGATGCCGAAGGGAGACAATGCGAAAGTGGGGATAACAGAACCAGGGTGAACAGATGATTAAGGCAGACAAATATGCAGGTGAGGCAGCATCTATGGAGAGAAGGAATAGGCGACATTTCTTCAGACAGATGATTGATGGGCAGTGGGGACTCGGTGTGCCAAAGGACCTGTTTTCATGCTGTGTCTTTCAATTGAATTAAATTGAATAGATTCTTGATTAGTAAGACACAGCTGTGGAGACCAAATCTATAGATATTTTTAAGGTGAGGATTACATATCCTTGATTAGTACGGGTGTCAGGGGCTATGGGAGAAGGTGGGAGAAAGGAGTAGGGAGGGAAATATAGATCAGCCAAGATTGAATGGCGGAGTAGACTAGATGGGCCAAAATGGCTTAATTCTGCTCCTAGACCGTATGAATTGTCAATGGGATGTTTACAACATTGCAGCTCGCCATACTCACGCCTGCGATGTAGCTCCCCCTAGCTCGGATGCAGCTCACAGCAACACCTATACCGCCAGCAGATTTGGAAATCAGAGCGCACTGCTTCAGAGTATCATAAATGCCTTCGATGCTGTCGTCCCTCATGGTGAGCAGGAAGCAGCTGTAAGGCAAACAGCAGGCTAAGCAACCAGGCCAGAGGGAACAATCTTCAACAAGAAACACAAGTGACTTCAGAAAGTGATGTGTGGGAAAAGGCAGAGGGAGTTCTGGTTCAAGAGTGGTAATAACAACAAGATCAATACAGCAGCAGCAGGAAGCGTGCCAAGCAAGATCTTTTATTGTGTCTTGTAAAGATGAACCAAATAGATTACAGCAGGGGCTCCAGACAGGAGTGCATTAGTTCATTCATTCTGGGGCGCTAAGAGTCTGAGCTGCATACCATGGAAGCAGGCCTATCGGCCCACCTTGCCCATGCCCACCAACCAGGCTGACATTCTGGGCTACTACCAATTACCTGAATTTGTCCCATGCTCTTCTAAACCATTGCGCTACCATCTACCCTGGGAAAAAACAATGAGCATTCAGCAGCAGCAGTTGAAAGGCAAGAGAGAACATAGGTTACAAGGAAATAAATGAGACCACGGGAGCTGTCAGAGCCAGCAAGAATAGATGGCTGTGGAGGCCAAATCAATGGATGTCTTTATGGCAGAGACTGACAATGTTTGTTTAGCATGGGTGTCAGGGGTTGTGGTTCTAACACCATCATCAAGTATGCAGATGATACAACGGTGATTGGCCTCATCAGCGACAACGATGAGTCGGCCTATAGGGAGGAGGTTCAGCTCCTAGCAGCATGGTGCGCTGACAACAACCTGGCCCTTAACTCCAAGAAGACCAAGGAGCTCATTGTGGACTATAGAAGGTCTAGGGGCTGCACGCGCACCCCCATCCATATTAACGGGACGGAGGTGGAACGTGTTTCCAGCTTCAGGTTTCTGGGGGTCAACATCTCTGGTGACCTCTCATAGACCCACAATACGTCTACACTGGTCAAGAAGGCTCACCAGCGCCTCTTCTTCCTGAGGAGACTAAAGAAGGTCCATCTGTATCCTCAGATTCTGGTGAACTTCTACCGCTGCGCCATCGAGAGCATCCTTACCAACTGTATCACAGTATGGTATGGCAACTGCTGTGTCTCTGACCGGAAAGCTCTGCGAAGGGCGCGCAGCATTGTCAAGGACTGGTCTCACCCCAGCCACAGACTGTTTACCCTCCTCCCATCCGGGAGGTGCTACAGGTCCCTCCGTTGCCAGACCAGCAGGTTCAGGTACAGCTTCTTCCCTGCGGCTGTTACAATACTTAACTCTGCACCTCGGTGATTGCCAGTCACCTCCCCCCCCCCCCCAGACACTCCTTCCCCCAGTATAATTGCACTACTGATACTGTTTGCATATATATATATATATTTTTTTTTTTGTTTGTTTACCGTTCATTATTCTAAGTTTGCTCTTCTGGGGAGATGCTAACTGCATTTCGTTGTCTCTGTACTGTACACTACACAATGACAATTAAAGATTGAATTGAATTTAATTGAATTATGGGGCAAAGACAGGAGAATGGGGTTGAGTGGGAAAGACAGATCAGCCATGATCGAATTGTGCAGTAGACTTGATGGGCCAAATGGCCTTATTCTTCTCCTAGAACTTATGAACTCAAAGGGCCAAATGTCCTCTTCTGATACGTAAATGAAAAATGGGGGAGAAAAAGAGCCTGCCTTCCTGGAAACCATCTACTGACGAGCACTGACACAGAAATAAAACAATAAAACCAGTAGAAAAAAAAAAAAATTCTACAGTTGAGACAAGACACTTCAGATGCTGGAATCGTGAGAAAAACAAACTGCTGGAGGAACTCAGCAGGTCACGCAGCATTATCTGAGAACATGAACAGGCCATGTTTTGTGTTGGGACCCTTCTTTAGTCTGAAGGGCCCCAACCCAAATGTTACTACCTCCCCATTAGAACTGCCCCCTCCATCGATTCCTTTAAGTCTAGTCTAAAAACGTATCTGTTCTCCCAAGCCTTTCCTGACGTCCTCTGAGTGAGGGCTATTTGTATATATGTATGTAGCCTGCTTGTGTATACTACTCTTATAACAAATGTAAAGTTGTTTTTTAAATGTGTTATATAAATAAATGTGACTAGACTTGACTTGACTATTCTGTCCAGAAATGCTGTTGGACCTGCTTAGTTACTCCAGCAATTAATTTTGACTTGCTGTAAATCCACATCTGCAGTTCCTTGCATCGACAAGTATGTCACAAGCTGGAGACAGATGGTGAAGAGCTCTGGCTTGGGGACAAGGGGTAGTGTACCTGGAGAGCTGAGGCCTGTTGGTGCCAGCATTGAAGAGGGTGGGAGAGGCATGAGTGAACCAGCGCTCGGACAGCAGGTTGTACGTTTCAATGGCAGCATCAATGTCCCGCTTGTGGATTCCAACAGAGACCCTCATCAGCATGTGTTGGGGACGTTCAGCCACTGGAAAACAGCACACAGATCAAACCAGTGGCCAAATCCCAGTGTATGTATTAGAGCAGGAACCACACCATTCAGTACCAGAGCCCACTCCAACATTGTAGTCCCGCCATTTCAACTCCACATCACCTTCCACCCACCTTTAACACATTACACCAGGGATCGGCAAGCTACGGCCCCTGGGCCGAATGCGGCCCGTAACCCAAAATCATCCGGCCCACAGACTTCCATCATGTCCGGTACCTCCCAGGCCCGAGGCCGTGGCGCCCAGGCAGCGGTGACGCAAGGTAGCCCGCGCTGGCGGCCACAATGGCGCAGCCACCAAGCAGCGCAGAGTTCTGGCTGTACCGCATCCTTCGCAAAGCCGCCGGCACGGCAGCACACCTTCTGTGCCTGGGCATCACTGTCGGGATCACGGTTGTCAATAGGCGGGGGACAAGTGAGTAACTAGGGGCCAACGCTCCGGGTGGCGTCCACGAAGGGGGGGATCTATGTGAACACGTGATTTGATGCCTGCCGTCCGGGGCGGGATCCATGTGTACAAGTGATAGATATGGCCCGCCATCGGCTCACAGACATGCACCCTGGCCCCTATGCAGCACAAGGTTGCCCACCCCTGCATTACACCTTTGAACCCATGACAGATGTTAGTCTAATTGGCCTGTAGCTGCCAGTCTCCCTCCATTTTAAGACTATAGGCAGTTACAGCCATTATTTTTCAATATAATACACCATCATTTTGGAAAATAAAACTATTGTATTAACTATCTCACCAGCCACGTCTTTTAAGACTGTGTTTCAGTAGTAGTTTCAGGATCAAGAGTGAATCCAACGTTTTAATTTGGAGATACAGCATGGAAACAGGCCCTTCAGCCCACTGAGTCCATGCCAACCTGCTGTCCCGTGTTCACACTAGTTCTGCTGTCCCACTTTCACATCTGCCACACTCGCGGCGATTCAGAGGCCAATCACCCGTCAAGCCCACGAGTCTTTAGCATGCGAGAGGAAACTCTGTACAGGCCCGCTCCAGCAGCCAGGATCGAACCCATGTCTCTGGTGCAGAGGCAGCAGCTCTACCTGCTGTGTTGCCCACTGTACCTGCGCCTGCTTGTGGGATCAGAGTTACTTTCCACCCTCCTTTACCTTCACCCCCTCTAGCTGGACATTTAACCAGATACCAGAAATGTTGAAAATAGCACAAAGCATGAGACTTTACTCCTTCCACTGGCGATGAGCTGGAATGTTGGGTCAAAGTGTTGCCTGCCCAGTTACACAGAGGATCAAGGGAGATAACTACATCACTGCATCAAGAGACAGCAGAAGGCACATACCTTTTCCATTGATCTTCAGCAGATAGGAACGTTCCAGTGTCTGTGAAAAGAAATGGCAGGAATAAGGATGTCATGAAAGGATCCTGCAACAAAGCCAGTCCCATCTCCGGAAATACCCTACCTTAAAACCGAAGAAATTGTAGGAGAAGTCCCGGTCAAAGATGATAGCAGAATTCAGGCGCTTAAGAGAAAGAACAGATCACTTTAGTACTGGTCTTTGGAATCACACAAACACTAGTCACAAACACACACACGGTCTAATCAGTCTCACCACATTGCAACATCTAGCAGTTACAAAATGGCACCCAACCCAAGCGACTCCCTATGCTAGTCACAGACGTGGATCTGCAACCACGCATTACAATCGCTCCACTCTTACATCTCCAGGAGCCACAAAGACTGCAAAAAGTAGTGACCACTTCCCAGTCCATCACCGGCTCTGACTTCCCCACCACCAATGCCTCAAAAAGGCAGCCCACATCATCAGAGACCCACACTACCCCGGCCACACACTCATTTCACCATTGCCATCGGGAAGAAGGTACAGGAGCTTGAAAACTGTAACGTTCAGGTTCATGAACAGCTTCTTCCCCACAGCCATCAGGCTATTAAACACGATGACGAATATACTCTGAACTACAGACTATTATGATCATTGCACTATAATTGTGTTTATAGTGTGTGTGTGTGTGTGTGTGTGTGTGTGTGTGTGTGTGTGTGTGTGTGTGTGTGTGTGTGTGTGTGTGTGTGTGTGTGTGTGTGTGTGTGTGTGTGTGTGTGTGTGATGTACTACATTTAGATATTCTGTCAGCAAGTAGAATTTCATTGTTCTATCTGGGACATACGGCAATAAAACACTCAATAGACAATACATATAAATAAATAAATAAATAGGTGCAGGAGGCCATTCGGCCTTTTGAGCCAGCACCACCATCCTATGTGATCATGGCTGATCATCCCCAATCAGTACCCCGTTCCTGCCTTCTCCCCATATCCCCTGACTCCGCTATCTTTAAGAGCTCTATCTAGCTCTCTCTTGAACGCATCCAGAGAACCGGCCTCCACCGCCCTCTGAGGCAGAGAATTCCACAGACTCACAAATCTCTGTGAGAAAAAGTGTTTCCTCATCTCCGTTCTAAATGGCTCCCCCCTTATTCTTAAACTGTGCCCCCTGGTTCTGGACTCCCCCAACATTGGGATTCATGTTTCCTGCCTCTAGCGTGTCCAAACCCTTAACAATCGTGTATGTTTCAATGAGATCTCCTCTCATCCTTCTAAACTCCAGAGTGTACAAGTCCAGCTGCTCCATTCTCTCAGCATATGACAGTCCCGCCATCCTGGGAATTAACCTTGTAAACCTACGCGGCACTCCCTCAATAGCAAGAATGTCCTTCCTCAAATTCGTGGACCAAAACTGCACACAATACTCCAGGTGTGGTCACACTAGGGCCCTGTACAACTGCAGAAGGATCTCTTTGTTCCTATACTCGGCTACTCTTTTTATTTCTAGAGCCACTTCCTTAAGTACCCTGGGATGCAGACCATCAGGCCCTAGGGATTTATCAGCCTTCAGTCCCACAGTCTACCCAACACCACTTCCTGCCTAATGTGGATTTCCTTCAGTTCCTCCGTCACCCCAGAGGGAGAAGGGTAGATCAGAGGTGTCAGTGTTACAGTTGAATAAAGGGGACTATGGGGCCATGAGGGAGGAGCTGGCCAAAGTTGCCTGGAAAGATACACTGCAGGGATGACAGTGGAACAACAATGGCAGGTATTTCTAGGAATAATGCAGAAGATGCAGGATCAGTCCATTCCTAGGAGGAAGAAAGATTCCAAGGGGAGTAAGGGGCGATCATGGCTGACAAGGGACGTCGGGGACAGTATAAAAATAAAAGAGAAGTACAACGTAGCAAAGATGAGCGGGAAGCAAGAGGATTTAAAGAGCAACAGAAGATAATTAAAAAGGCAATACGGGGAGAAAAGATGAGGTACAAAGGTAAGTTAGCCAAGAATATAAAGGAGGATAATAAAAGCATCTTTAGGGATATGAAGAGGGAAAAATTCTTTAGAGGGAAAAAGACCAAAGTTGGACCCTTCAAGACTGAAAAACGTGAATTTATTATGGGGAACAAGGAAATGGCAGATGAGTTGAATAGGTACTATGGATCCGTCTTCACTAAGGAGGACACAAACAATCTTCCTGATATAGTAGTGGCCAGAGGATCTGGGGTGACAGAGGAACTGAAGGAAATCCACATTAGGCAGGAAATGGTGTTGGATAGACTGATGGGACTGAAGGCTGATAAATCCCCAGGGCCTGATGGTCTGCATCCCAGGATACTTAAGGAAGTGGCTCTATAAATCGTGGATGCATTGATGATCATTTTCCAATGTTCTATAGACTCAGGATCAGATCCTGTGGATTGGAGGGTAGCTAATGTTATCCCACTTTTCAAGAAAAGCGGAGAGAGAAAACAGGGAATTATAGACCAGTTAGCCTGACATCGGTGGTGGGGAAGATGCTGGAGTCAATTATAAAAGGTGAAATAGCCGCACATTTGGATAACAGTAACAGGATCGGTCCCAGTCAGCATGGATTTACGAAGGGGAAATCATGCTTGACTAATCTTCTGGAATTTTTTGAGGATGTAACCAGGATGATGGACAAGGGAGAGCCAGTGGATGTAGTGTACCTGGACTTTCAGAAAGCATTTGATAAGGTTCAACAGTGGAGATTATGGACAAAATGCGGGCACATGGTATTGGGGGTAGAGTGCTGACATGGATAGAGAAGTGGTTGGCAGACAGGAAACAAAGAGTAGGGATTAACAGGTCCCTTTCAGAATGGCAGGCAGCGACTAGTGGGGTACCGCAAGGCTCGGTGCTGGCACCGCAGCTATTTACAATATAGCTTTGGATGAAGGGATTCAAAGTAACTTTAGCAAATTTGCAGATGACACAAAGCTGGGTGGCAGTGTGAACTGTGAGGAGGATGCTATGAGAATGTAGGGTGACATGGACAGGTTGGGGGAGTGGGCAGATGCATGGCAGATGAAGTTTAATGCGGATAAATGTGAGGTTATCCACTTTGATAGCAAAAACAGGAAGGCAGGTTATTATCTAAATGGCATCAAGTTGGGAAAAGAGGAAGTACAACGCGATCTGGGGGTCCTTGTTCATCAGTCTATGAAAGTAAGCATGGAAGTACTGCAGGCAGTGAAGAAAGCGAATGGCATGTTGGCCTTTGTAACGAGGAATTGAGTATAGGAGCTAAGAGGTCCTTCTGCAGTTGTACAGAGTCCTAGTGAGACCACACCTGGAGTATTGTGTGCAGTTTTGGTCTCCTAATTTGAGGAAGGACAGTCCTGCTATTGAGGGAGTGCAGCGTAGGTTCACAAGGTTCATTCCCGGGATGGCGGGACTGTCATATGCTGAGAGAATGGAGCGGCTGGGCTTGTATACTCTGGAATTTAGAAGGATGAGAGGGGATCTTATTGAAACGTATAAGATTGTTAAAGGTCTGGACACGCTAAAGGCAGGAAACATGTGCCCGGTGTTGGGGGAGTCCAGAACCAGGGGCCACAGTTTAAGAATATGGGGTAAGCTATTTAGAACGAAGACGAGGAAACACTTTTTCTCACAGAGAGTGGTGAGTCTGTGGAATTCTCTGCCTCAGAGGGCGGTGGAGGCTGGTTCTCTGGATACTTTAAAGAGAGAGCTAGATAGGGCTCTTAAAGGTAGCGGAGTCAGGGGATATGAGGAGAAGGCAGGAACGGGGAACTGATTGGGGACGATCAGCCATGATCACATTGAATGGCGGTGCTGGCTCGAAGGGCCGAACGGCCTACTCCTAAACCTATTGTCTATAAGCTCTTCTCCCTGCTTCTCCAAGATCTACGCAAGCACTGGGCTTAAGATCCACATAAGCACTCTTGACTTGACATTTCTTACTTTAACTATGCTAAATGGTATTCACGTTATTGCCTTTATCATGTATCTGTACACTGCGGATGGCCCAAATGCAATCATGTATAGACTTTCCGCTGATTGGTTGCCTGCTCGATGGGCCGAATGGTCTACTCCTGCACCTATTGTCTATTGTCACAATTTAAAAGATTTTCACTGTAAGATCAGTACACGTGACAATAGACTAAACTCAGCTGTTGCCTTCAGCAGCAAAAGGGCAAGCAGATTCCACCCAACACCAAACGCAGGCAACAAAGGCACTCACATCTTTGTTTTCAAGCACAATGTCCAAAGTTTCCTTGGAAATCATGGGCGAGTGGTTATTGGTCAGAGGGCTCACATAGTTGTACAGATCTTCCATCACATCTGGAAAAGAAAACAGCCAAGAGATACAGATGGGTGGACAAAGACCAGGCGAGGATGCAGGTAAGAGTCACTAGAATGGGACCAGGATTGGACTTGAGGGAGAGAGTAGATCGGCTGGGCACGTACTTACTGGAGTGAAGGGGTGTGAGGTGTGACCTGAGAGGAACATAATATTAGAACATATAGTACTGTACAGCACAGGAAACAGGCGCTTTGTTCCACAGTGGTACAGGAGGCTATTGTTAGAAAAGGTCACGTCTTACAAACAGGTTTGAGGAGACGACAAAAAATGATTGATGGGAATAGGGCAGTGTGTATTGTATACATATGTTTCTGAGGCATCCTTCATGTTCGGCTGTTCCTTGAAGATTAAAACATACAGGATTCAAGGTGGAAGCATGGATTTAAAATTGACTTAGCCATAGAAGAAAGCAGGTCGTGGTTGAGAGGTTCCTCTGACCAGAGGTCTGACCACAGGTGTTGCTTGTGATTTACAGGGAGGTGGGTTGATTAGCACGTTTGCGGGCAAAAAATAAGTATAATTATGGGTTTAAGAAGGAACTGCAGATGCTGTAAAATCGAAGGTAGACAAAAGTGCTGGAGAAACTCAGCGGGTGCAGCAGCATCTATGGAGCAAGGAAATAGGCAACGTTTCGGGCTGAAACCTGAAGACGTTGCCTATTTCTTTCGCTCCATAGATGCTGCTGCACCCGCCGAGTTTCTCCAGCACTTTTGTCTACCTAATATAATTATGGATAGGGAGGAAGGTTGTCAAAGAATAATTGACAGTCGGATAAAGACCAGTTGAAGTAAGCAGGGAAATGGCAGCTGGAGTTTGATCTGGAGAAAGTATACGTTTAGTGACCAGACCACCGGAGCGGTGATGCTGAGGGATGTTGGCGTACATGTTACATAGAGGATAGAAAAACAGAATAATTTTCCAGGCTGGAAATGTCAAAGACTAGAGGGCGTAGGTTTCAGGTGAGAGGAGCAAAGTTGAAAGGGAATGTGTGGGGCAAGTTTTGTTTTATTAATACAGAGTGTGCAGTATGACCGTGAGCTGCAGCGGTTTGTCACCATCACGTTACTCACCAGAGAACACCTTCTTGGTTTCCTTGTGGAGATTGGAGACGGCAATCCGTGCAGCCAGGATGGCATAGTCGGGATGTTTAGTTGTCATGGTGGCGGCGGTCTCTGCTGCCAGTGTGTCCAATTCAACGGTTGTAACGCCACTGTACAGGCCCTGAATCACCTTCATCGTAATCTGTGCCTTAGTAGCAATAAACATCAAATCAGCAGCAGGACACCTGCTACAACTTGCAACTGTCAGCTGGTGTGACAGCATTTGCTGTCCTCTCACATAACAAGAAATCTATCCAGTCTCCAAGAGAGCTTCATTCCCAGACCAAGCCAGCAGTGCCTTATCTGTGTTAAGACTCGCGTCTGAAGCACCTAAAGTTAAAGATGCTTCAAAACTCCACATTTGAACCAGTTAATCTTTTAATGGGTGGTCAATGTTATAATGGCAAAAGCATGCCATCCACCCATCGCCCCGTAGATTTCCATAAACCACAATGTGACTGCATAACACTGACAGTTTCTGCAACATTATGGAGTGATACATGCCCAAGATGTATCTGTTGCGGGATATGGGGCAGACTGATAAATGTCGGATCAAAACATCTGGTGTTGTTGCTGCCAGGACATTGGGTCTTTAAGGCCAAGTTAAGACTCCATTTTATTTTAAAAGAACTTGATACTTGAAAACTAAAAGTTGGCACCAGAATCATAGTGGGACTGTACTGCCTCGGAAGAAGTCGACTCTTACTTTTTACGCACTACAAACGTTGCACTCTTACTTATGTAAGATTGTGCTAACGTGTAGTATGATTTTACTGGACGCTATGCAGAATAAAGCATTTCACTAAATCTAGACTCATGTGACAATCAACAAGATCTTGAGGAGACATCCTCTGTAAACATGTGCTATGAATCTTCAAATACACCCAAGAGCATTGGTATCCCGACAGTCCAGGACAGTAATTCTCAGCCGAGAGGCAACAAGATGCTGACAGCCATTGTATGTTGACATTCAAAGTAACTACTACAGAGCCTTTGGTTGAAGCTGACCCGATTCTATCACACTTCCAGAGTTAACTCCTCCAAGTAAGGACACTGCTGTTGGATCACGGCCATGCTTGACACTAGATCAGCTGCAGGTGGCAGAGTTTCACTTCAACCTTTTACACTGAATACAAAATGGACTTCAATAACGACAAAGCACTTTGGCACGCTGCAGAGACTGCAACAAGGGCATGGAGCTGGCTTTCCCAATGGTTTAGAAATCTGATAATTATCCACAGACATAGAGTCCACGTTTATGAAATGGATTTGATTTGGGAACTGGTTGCTGGCCAATCGCAGCAGAAATTCATGAGCATAATCAACCACTTACTGGATCTACGAACTCAGGGTTCAGACCATAACACAGCTTCTGGATTCGCGAGGTAATCTTGTCAAACATGACTCTCTCCTGGCGACCATCTGCAAAACAACACCACAGGTTAACATTACCTTCCTTGGCAGGTCACATCTTGCACTTGCACAGTGTGACGCAGTTATTCAGCATGGAACCACAGTCATCCCAACATTATATCCACACTGAAGATTGACACAGGATGCTGGAGTAACTCAGCACGGCAGGCAGTATCTCTGGGGAGAAGTGGGTGAAGGATCTCGACACGAAACGTTATGCATTCCTTCTCTCTCGCGATGCAGCCTGTCCTGCCGAGTTACTCCAGCATTGCATCTACCTTGGGTGTAAACCAGCATCTGCAGTGCCTTCCTACACATCATATCCACACTGACTGGTGGGCATTCATCTCTAATAATCCCACCAGCACTTGGCCCAGAGTCTTGTGCCCTGGTAAATTCAAGTGATAGGCTAGACAACTCAGTCTGAAAAAGGACCCCGACCCACATCACCTATCCGTGTTCCCCAGGGATGCTGCCTCACCCAGAGTCACTCCAACACTGTCTTCCCTTGACTATCTAGACACAAACACCATTAGTGAATGCTACCACCACTACATTCCAGCTACTCACCTCTCAGTTGTCCCCCAGGTGTAGTTTGGCTGCAATTTGCCAACTTCCCTGGCTCCATAGACCCCAACCTTATGTACTATGTGGGACAGTGTCCAAGGCTTTACTGGAATCCATATAAATCACATCTACTGCACTGCCTTGCAGCATCAATACATTGCATTGTACTGCCTTCATCAATACATTTTATTCACTTCAAAAATGTCAATCCAATTGGTCGGACAGGATCTGCCCCCGTCACAGTCAAGCTGCCTATCCCCAACCAGTCCCTGCCTTTCCAAGTGACCATTAATCCCACATCCCACTCCCGCGGTTGGAGCTCCCTGAAGTCGGTCCCCAGCAGAGGCCGCCAACTCCACGATGTTATCCCGCAGTGTGGACGGAGATACGATATGGACAAAGTCGCATCTCCGTCGAGGTAAGAGTTTAAAAAACGTTTCCCCCAACTCACCCCCCGCCCCCACCACCCACATGAAACAAGCTAAAGAACACTAAAACGTACATTTAACATACCCAAAAAAACAACAACGGGAAAGGAGCCAGTGGAGTCACTGTACATTATTCCAAATTATACACTGTACGCCAAATATATTCTGACCAGATTCACTATGCCTTTCACATAACTTCCTCACTTTTCAATTATATACAACCAAGAAACCAAACTCCAGTGCCTTGTTTCGTGTATTAAAACCTTACCAGTTATATATGAGGAAATCAAAGATGCATTTAACAAGGGCAATTCAATAAATATCAGGGGGTTTTTTCTACATATGTACAGGACAAAACAAATTAGTAGAATGAAGGAGGGATTTAGGGTGCATGAGGGATTCTTTACAACATCAGTATGAGGGAAAGATAATTTTAGGTTTAGTATAATATAATAGATTGAGTAATGGTTAATTTAAAATAATCTGGTTAAGAGGCCTTTAGGGTAGAGTAATTATAAAAAATTCTGTGAAGATTAAATCGATTAAATCGATTTAGATTAATCAGAAATAGTAATCTGTGAATACGTTACAGGATGCCATGTTAGATGGCATTACAATAAATAACCAATTCTTAATATTTAAGGAATCATTAACATTTAGAGACTTTACAAGTATAGAAGTTTGGAGGTCATGTTATACAAGATGTTGACACTGCATTTAGAATATTGTGTTCAGCTTTGAGCACCATGTTATACAAGATGTCGTCAAGTTGGAAAAGGTGCAGAAACTCACAAAGATGCTGCCGGAACTGAAGGGCCTGAGCTAGAGAGACGTTGAGCAGGTTAGGTCTCTATTGCTTGGAGCGCAGGAGGATTAGGGGTGATTTTATGGAGGTGCACAAAATCATGAGAGAAATAGATTTGGTAGACAATCTCTTGTCCAAAGTAGGTGAATCGAGAATCAGAGGACATTGGTTCAGGTGAAGGGGAAAACGTTTAATAGGAACCTATGGGGTAACCTTTTCCACATAAAGGGTGGTGGGTGCATGGAACAAGCTGTCAGGGGAGGTAGTTGCGGCAGGGACTATTACAATGTTTAAGAAACATTTAGATAGGTACAAGGATAGGACATTTTTAGAGGGATATGGACCAAACACAGGTAGATGGGACATGTTGGTCGATATGGGCAAGTTGGGTCTCAGGGCCTGTTTCCACGCTGTAACTCCTGGACAAAAAACACTTGGCAGCATGTTTAAACACCCACCATTCCTGCCCCACACATCTCCTTTACATTTTGCCCCTCTTGCCTTAAAGTTATTCCCTCTAGTCTTTGACATTTACACCCTGTGTAAAAGGTTCTGACATCTACCGTAACAATGCCTCAATTTTATATACTGCATTGAAAGGGTGGTAACCGTGGAGTGCAGGAATCCAAGGTGGCTGTGCCTAATGAAAACAGGTATGCCCTCTTGGGAACTGTCGGGGGAGACGATGCTTCCAGTACGAGCGGCGGACACATCGGTGGCTCCAATCCTACAGATGGGAGTCAACCGGCGTCGGGCAGAGTATAGTGGTGGGTGACTCCATTGTCCGAGGAGCAGACGAGACGCGAGGATGGTCTGTGCCTCCCTGGTGCCAGGGTTCAGGATGTCACGAGCCTAATTCAGAACATCCTCCAGAGAGAAGGTGAACAGCCGGCAGTAGTTGTGCACGTAGGCACAAACGACATCGGGAAGAAGATGAAGGAGGTTCTCCAACGTGAGTAGAGAGTTAGGGAGAAGACTGAAAAGTAGAACTTCTAGGGTGGTTATCTCTGGATTGCTTCCAGTACCTTGTGCTAGTGAGGACAGGAACAGGGGATCTGAATGTGTGGCTGAGGGGCTGGAGCAGGGAGCAAAGATTTAGATTTATAGACCACTGGGATCTCTTCTGGGGTAGGGGTGACTGTACAAAAGGGACGGGTTACACCTTAACTGGAGGGGACCGACGTTCTGGCAGGCAGGTTTGTTAGGGCTACACGTGTGGGTTTAAACTAAATAGTGGGGGGGAGGGATTGACAAATTGGGAGTATAAAGATGGAGTTGATGGGGAAGTGACTACAGGAAAAATTACAAAAGATTCTCGAATTAATGGAAAGGAAAGTTCGAGAAGGGACAACAGAGTAAGGTCAGGGCCAATTGCGAGCGGTGCGAGGGGGAAGTGAACACTGAAGTCAAAGTGTTGTATATGAATGCACAAAGTACAAGAAATAAAGTGGACGAGCTTGAGACTCAGTTAGAAACTGGCAAGTATGATGTTGTGGGAATTACAGAGACAAGGTAAGTTAGCCAAGAATATAAAGGAGGATAGTAAAAGCTTCTTTAGGTATGTGAAGAGGAAAAAATTAGTTAAGACCAAAGTTGGACTTTGAAGACCGAAAAAGGTGAATTTATTATGGGAACAAGGAAATGGCAGATGAGTTGAACAGGTACTTTGCATCCGTCGTCACTAAAGAGGACACAAACAATCTTCCTGATATAGTAGTGGCCAGAGGATCTGGGGTGACAGAGGAGCTGAAGGAAATCCACATTAGGCAGGAAATGGTGGTGGGTCCACTGATGGGACTGAAGGCTGATAAATCCCCAGGACCTGATGGTCTGCATCCCAGGGTACTTAAGGAAGTGGCTCTATAAATAGTGGATGCATTGGTGATAATTTTCCAATGTTCTATAGACTCAGGACCGGTTCCTGTGGATTGGAGGGTAGCTAATCTTATCCCACTTTTTAAGAAAGGCGGGAGAGAGAAAACAGGGAATTATAGACCTGTTAGCCTGATATCGGTGGTGGGGAAGATGCTGGAGTCAATTATAAAAGATGAAATAGCCGCACATTTGGATAACAGTAACAGGATCTGTCAGAGTCATCATTGATTTACGAAGGGGAAATCATGCTCGGCTTCTTCTGGAATTTTTTGAGGATGTAACTGGGAAAATGGACAGGGGGGAGCCAGTGGATGCGGTGTACCTGATTTTCACAACGCATTTGATAAGGTCCCACATAGGAGATTAGTGGGCAAAATTAGAGCACATGGTTTGTGGGTAGAGTGCTGACATGGATAGAAAATTGGTTGGTAGACAGGAAACAAAGAGTAGGGATTAACGGGTCCCTTTCAGAATGGCAGGCAGTGACTAGTGGGGTACCGCAAGGCTCGGTGCTGGCACCGCAGCTATTTACAACATAAATCAATGATTTGTATGAAGGGATTCAAAGTAACATTAGCAAATTTGCAGATGACACAAAGCTGGGTGGCAGTGTGAACTGTGAGGAGGATGCTATGAGAATGCAGGGTGACTTGGACAGGTTGGGGGAGTGGGCCGATGCATGGAGGATGCAGTTTAATGTGGATAAATGTGACGTTATCCACTTTGGTATTAAAAACAGCAAGGCAGATTACTATCTAAATGGCGTCAAGTTGGGAAAAGGGGAAGTACAACAGGACGTGGGGGTCCTTGTTCATCAGTCTATGAAAGTAAGCATGTAGGTACAGCAGGCAGTGAAGAAAGTGAATGGCATGTTGGCATTTATAACAAGAGGACTCGTGCATAGGAGCAAAGAGGCCCTTCTGCAGTTGTACAGGACCTTGTGAGACCACACCTGGAGTTTTGTGTACAGTTTTGGTCCCCTAATTTGAGGAAGGACATTCTTGCTATTGAGGGAGTGCAGCGTAGGTTTACAAGGTTAATTCCTGGGATGGCGGGACTGTCATATGCTGAGAGAATAGAGCAGCTGGGCTTGTACACTCTGAAGTTTAGAAGGATGAGATGGGATCTTATTGAAACATATAAGATTGTTGAGAGTTTGGACACGCTACAGGCAGGAAACATGGTCCCGATGTTGGGGGAGTTCAGAACCAGGGGCCACAGTTTAAGAATAAGGAGTAAGCCATTCAGAACGGAGACGAGGAAACACTTTTTCTCACAGAGTTGTGAGTCTGTGGAATTCTCTGCCTCAGAGGGCGGTGGAGGCCGGTTCTCTGGATGCTTTCAAGTGAGAGCTAGATAGGGATCTTCAAAATAACGGAGTCAGGAGATGTGGGGAGAAGGCAGGAACGGGGTACTGATTTGGGTTTTAACAGCCATGATCACATTGAATGGCGGTGCTCGCTCGAAGGGTCAAATGGCCTACTCCTGCACCTATTGTCTATTCAAGTCTTTCCTCAAACTCTGACAATCCAAATGAATGAATAAGTTTATTGGCCAAGTATGTACACATACAAGGAATTTGTCTTGGCGCTCCGCTCGCAAGTAACAACACAACATATAATAAACATTAAAGAATAAAATATAAAACATTAAAAGTAAAACAGTATAGTTTAAACATGTGAATGAAATAAAATACCAGAGCAAAAGGAGGCTAGACTTTTGGTTATTGAGTAGAGCTGCTGCTTGTGGAAAAAAAAATCAGTTTTTATGTCTGGGTGTGGCGACTTTGACAGTCCGGAGTCACCTTCCAGAGGGAAGAGTTCGTGGCCAGGGAGTGAGGGGGTCAGAGATTATTTTACAAGCTCGCTTCCTGTCCCTTGCGGTGTACAGTTCATCAATGAGGGGGTTGCAGCCAACTAGCCTAACCAGACCATGACGGAGAAGGTGAGGACAGACTCTACGATGGCCGTGTAGAATTGGACCTTCCAGAGAAAGCAAACCAAGTTTGTCCAACCTCTCGATATATAAATAATACCCTCAGTATTATTTATAGTAACATTCTGGTAAACCTCTACTGCACTCTCACGGGTTAGAAGGTAGAAAAACTAACCCCATCAGAAAAGAGCATGAGAGTTATAGCGAGGAGCTATAAGCCAATTAGCTTAACAGTGGTATAGAAATAAAAACTTCTTTTCCTTAAAAATAGATTTCGACATTTTGAGTTGAGTTTATTTTTTTTGAAAATTATTTTTAAGGAAGAGGCAGAGTATTTGGAAAACCATTATGGGTTCTACGCAGTCAACATGGAAACCAAGAGTGCCATGGGGATCAGTACTGGGGCCCCTGCTGCTCACCATAAGGAAACAAGGGTAACATATCCAGGTCTGATGATACAAAATTTGTCCTCAGAGAATATATACAAGTAAACAGGAAGAGATGCAGCAGGTGCAATATAATGTCATCCACAAAGGTAAAAATACAGATAGTTTTTTTTCTAATGGCTGACTTGGCTATTCGTATTTCTGAAGTATTTTCCAATACATTATGCAAGGTTTGCTAATTGGCATACTCATACTTCAAGAATACTCAATTTTTATACCTATTTGTTACCAAAATGTACTACCATTCATTGATTTGTTCCGCTGCTGCTGCCGGACAAGGTCTCAGTGAGACTGCACCTGGCCTATATTACAGGTTTGGTTTCCTTACCACAAATGCATTTGTCATTGAGAGATTAGAGCAACAATTTTAAAGACTGGGTGTGAGATACAGTTTGATATACAAGGAGTAGACCACACCTATACACCTACACTCATAAATTTGGGATGGAATTTTTTCGATCGCAATAAATTCTTAATGGGTACAATAGAGAAGATGCTTCTCATTGCAAAGAGACTAGAACGAGGCAAGGAGACTAGAACGAGGAATCAGACTTAGAAAAAAGAGGCAAGCCGTGTATAAATGGCTGGTGGCCATTTGTTAATGAATCCATTCTGCCCCAGTACTGATTGTCCCCTTCTCAATCACAATTAAACTGATTATCTAGAATATGTACTTTTGATTACTTAAACATAATTATGAACAACAGTTTAGTTGGTTGCCATGTTGCCGTGAAGCCGGAAGCAGTAAGAAGCAGTTCCAGGATTGGCTGGAAGTCGGTCAGCTGATAGGTGATAGAGCGCGACCAGCCGAGAGCACAAACCGACCAGGTAGGCAGCGGGTGGAGTGCAGGGAGTAACTGAGGAACTTCATTGTTAAATTAGGCAAATTAGACAATGAATTAGCCAACATAAACAAGCTTGCTCTAGGGGAGCGGCCATTGGGGAGCTGCCTTGTGAGGGAAGAGCGAGTCTTTGGCACGATAGTCTGCGGAGAAGACTACGCCAAAATTTGGAGCGGACGGGTAGCAGTGAAGACAATGGCTGGTAAGCTGATTCCGTGTGATGCTTGCAGGATGTGGGAGGCCAGGCAAGCCGTGTATAAAAGGCTGGTGGCCTTTACCCTTTTTTTAAAATGAATCCATTCTACCCCAGTACTGACTGTCCCCTTCCCAATCACAATTAATCTGAATATCTATCATATGTACTTTTGATACTTAAATGTAGATTGTGAACAATAGTTTATTGCCATGTACCGAGGTACAGTGAAAAGCTTTTTATTGTGTACAAAGTGAGATAGGGTTGTCTGGAAGTCGGTGAGTCAGAGTGAAAGTAGATTTACAAAGCGCGCCAAAAGCCCTGTTCAGGCGTTACCGCGAAGGCGGGAGAGCAGTCAGAAGCAGCGAGAGCTAGGAATGCTGGAAGTCGGTCAGCTGGAAGTATAAAAAGACGAGCGCGACCAGTCGAGAGCACAAACCGGCCAGGTTGGCAGCGGGTGGAGTGCAGGGAGTGACGGAGGAATTTGATTGTTAAATTAGGCAATTATTTAACCAATATAAGCACGGTTGCTCCAGGGGAGCGGCCTTGTGAGGGAAGGGCGAGTCTTTGGCACGAGAGTCTGTGGAGAGGACGGGACGCGGTGAAGACATGACGGGTAAGCTGATTCAGTGTGATGCTTGCAGGATGTGGGAGGCCAGGGACAGTGATGGTGCCTCTGGCAAGGCAAGCCGTGTATAAATGGCTGGCGGCCTTTACCCTTTTTATTATGTGCTGAAGTAAAGCAAGAATTTCATTGTCCTGTCAGGGACACATGACAATAAACTCTCTTGACTTGTCTTGAATCCATTCTACCCCAGTACTGACTATCCCCTTCCCAATCACAAATAACCTGAATATCTATATGTACTTTTGTTTACGGAAACGTAGTTTATGAACAATAATTTAGATTATTGCCATGTACCGAGGTACGGTGAAAAGCTTTTTATTGCGTACAAAGTGAGATAGAAAACACGGGCGGGACCAGCCTTCAAGCACATGCCTTCAAGGTCGGCAGCAGGTGGAATGCAGGGATTAACTGAAGAATTTAATTGTTAAATTGGTAAATAAGGCAATTAATTAACCAACATAAGCAAGGTTGCCAACGGGGAGGAGAGGCCTTGTGAGGGAAGTGCGAGTCTTTGGAGAGGCGACTATGCCAAAAGTTGGAGAGGACGGAACGCGGTGAAGACATGATGGGCAAGGTGATTCAGTGTGGTGCTTGTAGGATGTGGGAGGCCTGGGGAGCCTCTGGCTGCTACAAAAATATATATATATATAGAGAGAGAGATAAATATAAATAAATATATATATATATATATATATATATAGATATATATAGATATAGATATAGATATATATATATATATATAGATATAAATATATATATATATATACACACACACACACAGTGGCGTGCAAAAGTATTCATACCCTTGAACTTTTCCACATTTTGTCACGTTACAACCACAAACGTAAATGTATTTTATTGGGATTTTATGTGATAGACCAACACAAAGTAGCGCATAATTGTGAAGTGGAAGGAAAATGATACATGGTTTTCAATTTTTTTCGCAAATAAAAAACTGAAAAGTGTGGCGTGCAAAAGGATTCAGCCCCCTTTACTCTGATACCCCTAAATAAAATCCAGTGCAACCAATTGCCTTCAGAAGCCACCTAATTAGTAAATAGAGTCCACTTGTGTGTAATCTAATCTCAGTAGAAATACAGCTGTTCTGTGAAGGCCTCAGAGGTTTGTTAGAGAACATTAGTGAACAAACAGCATCATGAAGCCCAAGGAACACACCAGACAGGTCAGGGATAAAGTTGTGGAGAAGTTTAAAGCAGGGTTAGGTTATAAAAAATTATCCCAAGCTTTGAACATCTCACAGAGCACTGTTCAATCCATCATTCGAAGATGGAAAGAGTATGGCACAACTGCAAACCTACCAAGACATGGCCGTCCACCTAAACTGACAGGCCGGGCAAGGAGAGCATTGATCAAGAGGCCCATGGTAACTCTGGAGGAGCTGCAGAGATCCACAGCTCAGGTGGGAGAATCTGTCCACAGGACAACTATTAGTCGTGCACTCCACAAATCGGGCCTTTATGGAAGAGTGGCACGAAGAAAGGCATTGTTGAAACAAAGCCATAAGAAGTCCTGTTTGT
This sequence comes from Raja brachyura, assembly GCA_963514005.1. The sequence goes on from OY740786.1 coordinate 541,552, forward strand.
AGTTTGCCACAAGCCATGTGGGGGACACAGCCAACATGTGGAGGAAGGTGCTCTGGTCTGATGAGACCAAAATTGAAGTTTTTGGCCTAAATGCAAAACGCTATGTGTGGCGGAAAACTAACACTGCACATCACCCTGAACACACCATCCCCACTGTGAAAAATGGTGGTGGCAGCATCATGCTGTGGGGATGCTTTCCTTCAGCAGGGACAGGGAAGCTGGTCAGAGTTGATGGGAAGATGGATGGAGCCAAATACAGGGCAATCTTGGAAGAAAACCTGTTAGAGTCTGCAAAAGACTTGAGACTGGGGCGGAGGTTCACCTTCCAGCAGGACAACGACCCTAAACATACAGCCAGAGCTACAATGGAATGGTTTAGATCAAAGCATATTCATGTGTTGGAATGGCCCAGTCAAAGTCCAGACCTAAATCCAATTGAGAATCTCTGGCAAGAAAATTGCTGTTCACAGATGCTCTCCATCCAATCTGACGGAGCTTGAGCTATTTTGCAAAGAAGAATGGGCAAAAATTTCAGTCTCTAGATGTGCAAAGCTGGTAGAGACATACCCCAAAAGACTTGCAGCTGTAATTGCAGCGAAAGGTGGTTCTACAAAGTATTGACTCAGGGGGGTTGAATACTTTTGCACGTCACACTTTTCAGTTTTTTTTATTTGTAATAAAATTTGGAAACCATGAATCATTTCCCTTCCACTTCACAATTATGCACCACTTTGTGTTGGTCTATCACATAAAATCCCAATAAAATACATTTACGTTTGTGGTTGTAACGTGACAAAATGTGGAAAAGTTCAAGGGGTATGAATACTTTTGCAAGCATATATATTATATATCTATCTATCTATATACACACAATATAAACGGACAAAATAGAATAGGCTGTTATAGTACAGAGTTTGTTTCATGTTGTGTTTAATAGCCTGATGGCTGTGGTGAAGAAGCTGTTGCTGAACCTGGAGGTTCCAGATTTCAAGCTCCTGTACCTTTTTCCCCATGGCAGCGGAGTGTGTGGCCAGGATGGTGTGGGCCTTTGATGATGTTGACAGCATTTGAGGCAGCGACTGCGATAGATCCGTTCGATGGTGGGGAGGTCAGAGCCGATGATGGACTGGGCAGTGGTCACAACTTTCTGCATTCTTTCCCGCTCCTGGACGTTCAAGTTGCCGAACCAAGCCACGATGCAACCGGTCAGCATGCTCTCTACTCTGCACCTGTAGAGGTTCGAGAGAGTCCTCCTTGACAAACCGACTCTCCGTAATCTTCTCAGGAAGTAGAGGCGCTGATGTGCCTTCTTTATGATTGCATCGGTGTGCTGGGACCAGGAATGATTTTCAGAAATATGCACACCCAGGAATTTGAAGCTCTTGACCCTTTCCACCATCGTCCCTTTGATATAAATGGGATTGTGGGTCCCTATCCTACCCCAACCAAAGTCCACAATCAGTTCCTTGGTTTTGCTGGTGTTGAGAGCCAGGTTGTTGTGCTGGCACCATTTGGTCAATCGGTCGATCTCACTTCTACACTGTTGACTCATCACCATCGGTGATTCGACCCACAACTGTGGTGTCGTCGGCGAACTTGATGATGGAGTTCGCACTATGTCCGGCCATTCAATCATGAGTATAGAGCGAGTACAGCAGGGGGCTGAGCACGCAGCCTTGAGGTGCTCCCGTGCTGATTGTTATCGATGATGACACATTTCCGAGAGAGAGAGAGAAGGTGAACAACTGGCAGTATTTGTGCACGTGGACAAAAACAACATTGGGAAGAAGAGGAAGGAGGTTCTGCAACATGAATTTAGAGAGTTAGGAAGAAGACTGAAAAGCAGGACTTCTAGGCTGGTTATCTCTGGATTGCTTCCAGTACCTTGTGCTAGTGACGACAGGAACAGGGAGATAGGGGATCTGAATGTGTGGCTGGGGGGGGGGGGGGGGCTTGTGCAGGGAGCAAGGATTTAGAGTTATAGACCACGGGGATCTCTTCTGGGTTAGGGGTGACCTGTACAAAAGGGCCAGGTTACACCCCAACTGGAGGGGGACCAACGTTGTGGCAGGCAGGTTTGCTAGGACTACACGTGTGGGTTTAAACTAAATAATGGGGTGGTGGGATGGACAAATTGGGAGTATAAAGATGGAGTTAAAGGGGAAGTGAGTGCAGGAAAAGTTACAAAAGACTCACGAATTAATGGGAAGGCAAGTTCAAGAAGGGATAAGGGAGTAAGGTCAGGGCCAATAGCCCGAACAGTCTGTGACCTATAGCGTTGCAGCCATAGCGCTATGTGTAAAGCCCGTAGTGCTACATTCCCATAGCGCTGCAGCCGACAGCTCTTTGTTTAAATTCCATGCGTTAAACTGACAGCGCTCTGTTTAAATCTGGAGTGGGACTTTTATTTATATGTAAATCTGAACTGATGTGACATCTGGTCGGAGTTGCAAACAGTAGCTATTGAAAACACGCACTATGGATAATTGTAAACGACATCTACGCTGCCGCATTTATGAACGTTTCATACAATAAAGCTGATATTAGGTACATAGGGTGGGTATCAATTAATTCTCGACAACAGATTAAAAAAATCTAACCCCATTAATTCACTCAGGGTTTATTATGATGTGTTCTACAGTATGAAGTGTACAGCAAAACATGCACTTCCAGAGTGGTCTATTGTGTTGTTTCTTCAGCGGACCACAGATTGATTTTAAGAGCAAGACAAAGTGCTGGAGAACTGAGCAGGTCAGGCTGGATCTATGGAGGGTCCGAAGAAGGGTCTCAACCCAAAACATCACCCATTCCTTCTCTCCAGAGATGCTACCGGACCCACTGAGTTACTCCAGCATTTTGCGTCTATCTCTGGAGGGAAAGGCTAGACGACATTTAGAGTCGGGTCCCTTCTTCAGACATTTCTTAAGGGGTTGGGAAAGATCGAAAATGTCACGTATTTAAATATGTTGTTACGAATATAACTAGTAGTGTGGCAAAAAATTCCATGAGCCATAATTGCCACATACATACCCAAAAGTAGAAATGTAGAAAGTTACAGGGTGTAAAAAAAAAAGATATTATGAGCTTTGTAGTCTCCTTGTACCAATCAAACACCAAATTCAAAATTCTATATTTTGAAAATGGGCGAAGCAAAAAAACAGCATGTTCTCTAGAAAGGCTTATCCTAAAATGATTGATCAAAGGGTGTAATTTTCAGTCAGGACGTCTGTAAGATTTAGTCAGTGAGCTGTCGATGTAGACGCCATTAGCAGCGGTGTCGAGTTAGTCGTACTTTTTTTTACCCCGCAGATGATACTTGCTCTCAAATCACATACCTTACCTCTATTACGCCTCTACATAAAAACAAAGTGTCAATGCCTCTTCAAGGTCTACTAAATCACCCGTAGCTTCAGTTGCAGGTACAGCTGAAGGGATTTGGCGCTCGGTACAATGAACGCATTAGAAGATCATCTGAGCATCCTGAAATCATATCTCACGAGCACGAGTCAAGTAGTGAAAGATAGCCATGCGACGCTATGAATTTTAAAAATCTGTACCCGTTTAAATCTTTCAAAAGCTACAACCACTACGTGATAAATAACACTAAATAAAACTGAAGCAAATAAAGACAGACAGAACTAACCTTGAAGGGCAGGGAGAGAGAGAAAACAATCTTTTCACAAATAACAAAAACATACATAAAGAAACTTTTGATAAACTAACAAAAATACTCATTCTTTAAAAATTCGTATATCATCCCTAAATGACAGGTAAAAATTAATAAATAACATGGGTGAATGAGGGACTGTACCTAAACGCCAGGAAGAAGCCCGTGCTTGCGATCCGAAGCCCTTAATGAGAGCGACTTTTAAGAAATTCTCCGGTGAATTTTATTCAAAGGAACGCGGCGTCAGTAATACTTGAAGGTCAAAACACAATTATATTTACTGAGGAATGCATATCGATGTATTGGTGACACATTGTATAACCACGTGTCAATACTGGCAGTTAATAAGCGCTAACAGTGGTAGTTAACAAATCGTTTTCGTCTCAGAGGAATCAAGTGATAAACGACTCCAATCTTTCTGCAGTACTCATTAAACCTGAGTTTTTAAAAAATGTACATTTCCAAGGCGATTTTGCTGCAACATGGCCGGTGCAGCGGTGACTCGTTGTTACGATTACCCACGGTCGTCTTTTTTTAAAAATCCGTATTTAACAACGCAAAATGGTATTTCCGTATTCTTAACGAATTTCTATACGAAATACGTGAAATCCGTACTACTTGGCAGCCATGTGAATGGCATGTTGACCTTCATAACAAGAGGAGTTGAGTATAGGAGTAAAGAGGTCCTTTTGCAGTTGTACAGGGCGCTAGTGAGACCACACCTGGAGTATTTAGTGCAGTTTTGGTCCCCTAATTTGAGGAAGGACATTCTTGCTATTGAGGGAGTGCAGCGTAGGTTTACAAGGTTAATTCCCGGGATGGCAGGACTGTCATATGCTGAGAGAATGGAGCGGCTGGGTTTGTACACTCTGGAATTTAGAAGTATGAGACGGGATCTTATTGAAACATATAAGATTATTAAGGGTTTGAACACGCTAGAGGCAGGAAACATGTTCCCGATGTTGGGCGAGTCAAGAACCAGGGGACACAGTTTAAGAATAAGGAGTAAGCCATTTAGAACAGAGATGAGGAAACACTTTATCACACAGAGTTGTGAGTCTGTGGAATTCTCTGCCTCAAAGGGCGGTGGAGGCCGGTTCTCTGGATACTTTCAAGAGAGAGCTAAATAGGGCTCTTGGAGATAGCGGAGTCAGGGGATATGGGGAGAAGGCAGGAACGGGGTACTGATGGTGGACTGCTGATCCCTGGTGTAATGTGTTAAAGGTGGGTGGAAGGGAATGTGAAGTTGAGGTTACGATCCCCAGTCAGCTGTGTCTACTCAGTCAGCCTGAGCTCTTCACCATCTGTCTCCAGCTTGTGATATACTTGTCGATGCAAGGAACTGCAGATGCTGATTTACAACAAGTCAAAATTAATTGCTAGAGTAACTCAGCAGGTCCAGCAGCATTTCTGGACAGCATAGGTAGTAACGTTTGGATTGGGGCCCTTCAGACTGAAGAAGGGTCCCGACACAAAACATGGCCTGTTCATGTTCTCAAACAATGCTGTGTGACCTGCTGAGTTCCTCCAGCATTTTATTTTGCTCAAGATTTCAGCATCCGAAGTGTCTTGTCTCAACTGTGGAAATGGGTTTTTTTCTCCTGATTTTATTGTCTTATTTCAGTGTCAGTGGTCATCAGTTGATGCTCAGGAGCGGTTGCTGTGGGAGTAGCGGTGTCCGGGCGGTGAGTACACAAATTGAGCGCGGAGCTTCGATTCACAGAGGCCCAGGAGCGGTTATAGTGGAGGAGTAACATCCGGGCGGTGAGTACAAAACCCAATCGTAGGGCTTCGATTCACAGAGGCCAAGGAGCCGTTGCAGTGGGAGGGGTAACATCCAGGCGGTGAGTACAAAGACTGAGCGCGGGGGCTTCGATTCAGAGGCCAAGGAGCCGTTGCAGTGTGAGTAGTAAACAAATCTGTAACGTTCCATTCGCAGTTCACAGTACAAAACAAGTGGGCTTGAGGGAACCTCTGATTGGTGGAAGCAGCTGATTGGGAGTCAGATCCCTGCTGATTTTTTCCAGCCCTTTGTATTGTATCCTGGGTAAGGGGGAGTATGAGGCCCAGGGCAGTTTACTGTTCTGGATGTCAGATGTGGGAGGACATGGCGTCTGATAGCCTTCCACACGTCCACATCTGCGCCAGTTGCGTCGAGATGGGGCTCCTGAAGGACTGTGTTACGAACCTGGAGCAGCAGCTCGATGACCTCTGTCTGGTCAGGGAGAGCGAGGAGGCCATAGAGAGGAGTTACGGAGAGGTAGTCACTCCAAAACCATGGGAGGCAGACACGTGGGTCACGGTTAGATGGGGCACAGGCAGGGACTAGAGAGTACCCCGGTGGCCGTACACCTTGGCAATAAGTACTCCTGTTTGAGTACTGTTGGGGGGCACAGCCTACCTGGGGGTAGCAACAGCGACCGGGCCTCCGGTACAGAGACCGGCCCTGTTGCTCAGAAGGGTAAGGAAAAGAAGAGGAGGGCAGTAGTAATAGGGGACTCTATAGTTAGGGGGTCAGATAGGCGATTCTGTGGATGCAGTCAGGAGACCCAGATGGTAGTTTGCCTCCCTGGTGCCAGGGTCTGGGATGTGTCTGAACGTGTCCAAGATATCCTGAAAGGGGAGGGAGAGGAGCCTGAGGTCGTGGTACATATAGGTACCAATGACATAGGTAGAAAAAGAGAAGAGGTCCTGAAAGGAGAATTTAGGGAGTTAGGAGGAGAGTTAAGGAATAGGACCGAAAAGGTAACAATCTCAGGATTATTGCCCATGCCGCGCGACAGTGAGAGTAGGAATGGAGTGAGGTGGAGGATAAATGCGTGGCTGAAGGACTGGTGCAGAAGGCAGGGATTCAAGTTTCTGGATCATTGGGACCTCTTTTGAGGAAGGTGTGACCTGTACAAAAAGGACGGGTTGCACTTGAACCCAAGGGGGACCAAGGGGGAGATTTGCAAAGGCTATTGGGTAGACTTTAAACTAGAACGGTTGGGGGGAGGGACTCAAATAGAGAAAGCTAGTAGACAGTGTACAAGGCAGGAGGCAGAGAAGCACTCAGACCCAACATGTTGGGGGGAAAGAAGAAAAAAATTATAAACAGAGAATAAATGGTGGTGTATTTCTTAAATGTGTGAGCAGAGAGACAGAGGGGTACAAGCAATTGGTAGCAAGGTGAAAAGTAAAAGTGGCAGGCAGACAAATCCAGGGCAAAAAGCAAAAAGTGCCACTTTTCAACATAATTGTATAAGGAGTAAGAGTGTTGTAAAAACAAGCCTGTGGGCTTTGTGTCTCAATGCGAGGAGCATTCGTAATAAGGTGGATGAGTTGAATGCACAGATAGCTATTAATGACTATGATATAGTTGGGATCACGTAGACATGGCTACAGGGTGACCAAGGCTGGGAGCTGAACATCCAGGGATATTCAATATTCAGGAGGGATAGACAGAAAGTAAAAGGTGGGATAGCGTTGCTGGTTAGAGAGAAGATTAACGCAATAGAAAGGAAGGACATTCGCTTGGAGGATGTGGGATCGATATGGGTAGAGCTACGAAACACTAAGGGGCAGAAAACGCTAGTGGGAGTTGTGTACAGGCCACTTAACAGTAGTAGTGGAGTTGGGGATGGCATCAAACAGGAAATTAGAATGCGTGCAACAAAGGTAAAACAGTTATAATGGGTGACTTCAATCTACATATAGATTGGGTGAATCAAATTGGCAGGGGTGCTGAGGAAGAGGATTTCTTGGAATGTATGTGGGATAGTTTTCTAAACCAACATGTAGAGGAACCAACGAGCGAGGAGGCTATTCTAGACTGGGTATTGAGTAATATGGAAGGGTTAGTTGGCAGGCTTGTTGTGCGTGGCATCTTTGGCAAGTGGGACCATAATATGGTTGAGTTCTTCATTAGGATGGAGAGTGACATAATTAATTCACAAACAAGGGTTCTGAACTTAAAGAAAGGTAACTTTGAGGGTACGAGACGTGAATTGGCCAAGATAGACTGGCAATTGATTCTTAAAGTGTTGACGGTGGATGTGCAATGGAAAGCATTTAAAGACTGCATGGATGAACTACAACAATTGTTCATCCCAGTTTGGCAAAAGAATCAATCAGGGAAGGTAGTGCATCCATGGATAACAAGGGTAATCAGGGATAGTATCAAAACAAAAGATGAAGCATACAAATTAGCCAGAAAAAGCAGCCTACCAGAGGACTGCGAAAAATTCAGTCCAGCAGAGGAGGACAGAGGGCTTAATTAGTAAAGGGAAAATAGATTATGAAAGAAAACTGGCAGGGAACATAAAAACTGACTGCAAATGTCTTAATAGATATGTGAAGAGAAAAAGATTAGTTAAAACAAATGTAGGTTTGCAGTCAGAAACAAGTGAATTGATCAGGGGGAACAAGGACATGGCAGACCAATTGAGTAACCACTTTGGTTCTGTCTTCACTAAGGAAGACATAAATAATCTGTCGGAAATAGCAGAGGACCGGGGGTCAAATGAGATGGAGGAACTGAGTGAAATCCAGGTTAGCCGGGAAGTGGTGTTAGGTAAATTGAATGGATTAAATCCCCAGGGCCAGATAGGCTGCATCCCAGAGTACTTAAGGAAGTAGCCCCAGGAATAGTGGATGCATTAGTGACAATTTTTCAAAACCTCTTTAGATTCTGGAGTAGTTCCTGAGGATTGGAGGGTAGCTAATGTAACGGGGAATTACAGACCAGTTGGTCTAACATCGGTATTGGGGAAACTGCTAGAGTCAATTATTAAAGATGGGATAACAGCACATTTGGAAAGTGGTGAAATCATTGGACAAAGTCAGCATGGATTTACGAAAGATAAATCATGTCTGACAAATCTTATAAAAAATTTTGAGGATGTAACTAGTAGAGTGGATAAGGGAGAACCCGTGGATGTGTTATATCTGGACTTTCAGAAGGTTTTCGACAAGGTCCCACATAAGAGATTAGTATACAAACTTAAAGCACACGGTATTGGGGGTTCAGTATTGATGTGGATAGAGAACTGGCTGGCAGACAGGAAGCAAAGAGTAGGAGTAAACGGGTCCTTTTCAGAATAGCAGGCAGTTACTATAGGGTACCGCAGGGCTCAGTGCTGGGACCCCAGCTATTTACAATATATATTAATAATTTGGACGAGGGAATTGAATACAACATCTCCAAGTTTGCGGATGACACGAAGCTGGGGGGCAGTGTTAGCTGTGAGGAGGATGCTACAAGGCTGCAAGGTGACTTGGATAGGTTAGGTGAGTGGGCAAATGCATAGCAGATGCAGTATAATGTGGATAATTGTGAGGTTATCCACTTTGGTGGCAAAAACAGGAGGGTAGACTATAATCTGAATGGTGGCCGATTAGGAAAAGGGGAGATGCAACGAGACCTGGGTGTCATGGTACACCAGTAATTGAAAGTAGGCATGCAGGTGCAGCAGGCAGTGAAGAAAGCGAATGGTATGTTAGCATTCATAGCAAAAGGATTTGAGTACAAGAGCAGGGAGGTTCTACTGCAGTTGTACAGGGTCTTGGTGAGACCACACCTGGAGTATTGCATACATTTTTGGTCTCCAAATCTGAGGAAAGACATTCTTGCCACAGAGGGAGTACAGAGAAGGTTCACCAGACTGATTCCTGGGATGTCAGGACTTTCATATGAAGGAAGACTGGATAGACTTGGCATGTACTCGCTATAATTTAGAAGATTGAGGGGGTATCTTATAGAAACTTACAAAATTCTTAAGGGGTTGGACAGGCTAGATGCAGGAAGATTGTTCCCGATGTTGGGGAAGTCCAGAACAAGGGGTCACAGTTTAAGGATAAGGGGGAAATCTATTAGGACCGAGATGAGAAAAAAAAAATTCACACAGAGAATGGTGATTCTGTGTAATTCTCTGCCACAGAAGGTAGTTGAGGCCAGTTCATTGGCTATATTTAAGGGGGAGTTAGATGTGGCCCTTGTGGCTAGAGGGATCAGGGGGTATGGAGAGAAGGCAAGTACAGGATACTGAGTTGGATGATCAGCCATGATCATATTGAATGGCGGTGCAGGCTCGAAGGGCCAAATGGCCTACTCCTGCACCTATTTTCTATGTTTCCAGGAAGGCAGGCTCTTTTTCTCCCCCATTTTTCATTTACTTGGCAGAAGAGGCCATTTGGCCAAGTAAGTCTACTCCACAATTCGATCATGGCAGATCTGTCTTTCCCTCTCAATCCCATTCTCCTCTTTGCCCCATAACCCTCAACACCCTTGCTAATCAAACATCTGTCAATCCCTGCCATAAAGAATAAGGGGTAAATCATTTAGAACGGAGATGAGGAAAACTTTCACACAGAGGGTTGTGAATTCTCTGCCTCAGAAGGCAGTGGAGGCCAATTCTCTGGATGCTTTCGAGAGAGTTAGATAGAGCTCTTAAAGATAACGGAGTCAGGGAATATGGGGAGAAGGCAGGGACGGGGTACAGATTGGTGATGATCAGCCATGATCACAGTGAATGGCAGTGCTGGCTCGAAGGGCCGAATGGCCTACTCCTGCGTCTATTGTCTGTCTATAAAACAGTCAAGGTAGACTGTATACATATAACCATATAACAATTACAGCACGGAAACAGGCCTTCTCGGCCCTTCCAGTCCGTGCCGACCATTTATTTTCCCCTAGTCCCATCTACCTGCACTCAGACCATACCCCTCCATTCCCTTCCCGTCCATATACCTATCCACTTTACTTTTAAATGTTAAAATCGATCCTGCCTCCACCACTTCTGCAGGAAGATCATTCCACACAGCCACCACTCTCTGAGTAAAGAAGTTCCCCCTCATGTTACCCCTAAACTTCTGTCCCTTAATTACATGATTACAATCAAGCTGCCGAATGGACACATACAGGATAAAGGGAATGACTATTAGTGTAAATCCACTATAGTCTGAACAGTAGTTATAACACAGGAGCTATGCTTGAACAAGCCTTGTCAAGGCTTTCAGTTCGACTAAAGTTAAAGCATGTTATTTTCATTTGCTCGCAGATCGGACCCTGCTGGAAACTCGGGCTTCGTTGGCCCGGTCCGGAGCAGTGGATGAGATCGTTGACCGGCACTGGGACTGGCTGAAGCAGCCGGTGGTCACGGTGGGAGTTTGCAGAGCAGTCGGGGGCTGCGGAAAGTAAGGGCCGGGGCCGGAAACTTCCCGCCACTCTGACAACACGGCGACTGGGCGCCAAATTCAAACCGAAAACCGGCGGGACACACGGTACAAAGAGAGTAGTAGCAGACACACACACACACACAGTGACAGCCCCTCAGCCCAATGGCAACATCAATGCCCGTCTCATGCAGACCCAGACAGTGCCGCGCTTAGATCCGATCCGTCAGTCGGCAGCATTGCAAACAAAGAGCTGCACATGCATGCTGGCTTTTACCAAAGATACACACAAAGTGCTGGAGAAACTCGGCTGGGCAGGCAGCATCTGTGGAGTGTAATCAGTCAGACAGACGGCGTCTCGCAGTTCCGGGTCGGGATCCCTCTTCAGACTGATGGGGTGGGGGGGGGGGGTTGGGGTAAGCCGGAAAGGAGGTGGGGCTGGCTAAAGTGTGACGAGTGATAGGTTGAGATAAGGGGTCATTGGCTGATGGGTGGAATAGGTGACAGGGGCTAAGTGAGAGGGTAAAATCAGACAAAAGGGTGTCAGACAAGGAGAGAGGGCATGATCACATTGAATGGCGGTGCTGGCTCGAATGGCCGACTCCTGTACCTATTGTCTATAAGGGGAGTGAAATGTAAAGCTGGGGGTAGGGGGGATATAGGTGGAAGGGGACAGGTGAGAGGGGGAAGGCGGTAACATTGAAATATGGGACAGGGGAATTGACAATAGACAATAGGTGCAGGAGTAGGCCATTCGGCCCCTCAAGCTAGCACCGCCATTCAATGTGATCATGGCTGATCATCCTCAATCAGTACCCCGTTCCTGCCTTCTCCCCATATCCCCTGACTCCGCTATCCTTAAGAGCCCTATCTAGCTCTCTCTTGAAAGCATCCAGAGAACCTGCCTCCACCACCCTCTGAGGCAGAGAATTCCACAGACTCACCACTCTGTGAGAAAAGGTGTTTCCTCGTCTCCGTTCTAAATGGCTTACTTAATCTTAAACTGTGGCCCCTGGTTCTGGATTCCCCCAACATCGGGAACATGTTTCCTGCCACTAGTGTGTCCAAGCCCTTAACAATCTTATATGTTTCAATGCGATTCCCTCTCATCCTTCTAAACTCCAGAGTGTATAAGCCCAGCTGCTGCATTCTCTCAGCAAATGACAGTCCCGCCATCCCGGGAATTAACCTTGTAAACCTACGCTGCACTCCATCAATAGCAAGAATGTCCTTCCTTAAATTAGGGGACCAAAACTGCACACAATACTCCAGGTGTGGTCTCACTAGGGCTCTGTACAACTGCAGAAGGACCTCTTTGCTCCTATATTCGATTCCTCTTGTTGTACAGGCCAACATGCCATTCGCTTTCTTCACAGCCTTCTGTACCTGCATGCTTACTTTCATAGACTGATGAATACGGACCCCCAGATCCTGTTGTACTTCCCCTTTTCCCAATTTGACGCCATTTAGATAATAATCTGACATGACGCCATTTAGATAGTAATCTGATTTAACGCCATTTAGATAGTAAACTGATAGTAAAATTTCACTCACAACAGTGTGAAAAGCTGTGGTCTTGACCCGAAACGTCACCTGTTCCCTTTCTCCACAGTTGTTGCCTGACCTGCTGAGTTGTGGGCCTGTCCCACTGTACGAGGTAATTCAAGAGTTCTCCAGAGTTTCCCCTGATTCAAACTCAGAGAATTACAGTAATAGCCGCTCGTAGGTGCTCGGGGCTCTCGTGGACATTTTAAAACAGGTTGAAAAATCTTCACAAGCTTACCGTGTTTCCAGAGTACCTGCCGTTAGCGTTACGAGCTCCGACGTACCCGCTACGTACATTCTACATGCTTACCACGAGTTTGATTTTTTTTTAAATTCGGGAGATCTCTTGAATTACCTCGTGCAGTGGGACAGGCCCTTTACTCCAGCACTTTGTCTTAATTGCCCCTCTGGCCCAGCCACAAGTCGATCAAATGAGGAAAGCCTCCTCTGCACCCAGGACCTTGCACCGAAAATCCCTGCCCCAGGCCAGCCTCAGGTCAATTCACCCACTATCTCCCCCCCTAGGGGAAGAAGGTCAAGTCGATGTTGGGGGAGTCCAGAACCAGGGGCCACAGTTTAAGAATAAGGGGTAAGCCATTTTGAACGGAGACGAGGAAACACTTTTTGTCACAGAGAGTGGTGAGTCTGTGGAATTCTCTGCCTCAGAGGGCGGTGGAGGCCGGTTCGCTGGACACTTTCAAAAGAGAGCTAGATAGGGCTCTTAAAGATAGCGGTGTCAGGGGATATGGGGAGAAGGCAGGAACGGGGTACTGATTGTGGATGATCAGCCATGATCACACTGAATGGCAGTGCTGGCCCGAAGAGCCGAATGGCCTACTCCTCCACCTGTTTTCTATGTTTCTATGTTAATTGGCTTTTGTAAAATTGTAATTTATCCCCAGTGTGTGTGTGTGTGTGTGTGTGTGTGGGATAGTGTTTATGAAGGAAATGCAGATGCTGGAAAACCGAAGCTTGACAAAAGTGCTGGAGAAACTCAGCGGGTGAACGTTTCGGGCAGAAACCCTCCATCAGTCTGAAGAAGGGTTAGGGTTTCAGCACGAAACGTTGCCCATTTCCTTCGCTCCACAGCTGAGTTTCCCCAGCACTTTTGTCTACCCTGTGTGGGATAGTGTTAGTGTACGGGGTGGTCACAGGTCGGCGTGGCGCTGTATCTGGAAAGTCGAAAAAAACTAAATAAGTCTCTTTCATTTTTGATCTCTGGTGCCAGCTATTTGGATTAGATGTAGTATTCATACGAAACTAAATGGGGACCAAATTAAGGTCTGGGTTTTAATTTTTCAATTAACGCAGCATGCGTTGTCCCCGTAGCTTACAGTAGACTCGGGCTCGTTAGAGAGTCCAGAGACAGAGAGAGAGAGAGTTAGATTTAAGCCCTTAAGTTGGGGCGAACGGAATCGAGGGATATGAGGAGAATCCAAAGGCTTTCCACCTCACACCGGACATGTGCAGGCCCAGAGCCGCTGCCCCTACCTCGCTTGATGACGAACATGCCGGCTGTTGCAGGGCTGCAGGGCCTGGGCCGTGTTGTGAGACCAATGCCCGCCTTTCAGCTGCTTTCGCGCCAAATCCAATCCATGGAAGCCAACCAATGTCCTGCCCCGCGCACGCGCGCTGCGCTGCGGTGAGCCGGGCGGCCATCTGTTAAAGCGGAATACACTCCTAGCATTTTTAGTGTCGTCAGTGTTGTGGGGTGGGGGGGGGGCACAACACTGTTTGATTCAGCTCATCTATCACCTCACATATTTTATTCTCAATGTTTTCCCCCCCATCTTTCCTCCCCAGCCCCCCTCCTTTGCGCAGTTTCCCTTGGTTCTTGGTTTCTTCAGGGCTGCCAACACTGGGCAAAGACTGGCCCTTGCACCTCATATTCCGCTTGGGGAATCTGCATCCTCTGGGCTTAAACATTGAATTTTCTCAATTCTGTTAACCCAGACTGCCTCCCCCCCACCTCTCCCTCAGCCCTCTGGCCCTGGCATTCCTTCTCCATCTCCCCCCCCCCCCCCCCAGTCGCACTAGCTTCTCATTTTCACACCACAAACAGCTCACAACGGCCTGCTTCCTTTATCACCAAGACTTTTTTGCATATCTTTCACTCATTGTTCCTTATCTCTCCACATCACTGTTTATATCTCTTGTTTCCCTGATCCCTGACCAGTCTGAAGAAGGGTCTCGACCCGAAACGTCGCCTATCTCCTTCGCTCCTTAGATGCTGCTGCACCCGCTGAGTTTCTCCAGCTTTTTGTGTAACCCTGGGCAAAGATTGCTCCTCAATAATCTTTGGCATTGGGTGAGAAATTGCGAGAGACCAAGCCCGAGGGAGTGTGAGGAGGGTGTCCCCCCCTCCCATTGGTACGGAATTTTTGCATTTTTCAGCTTCAAATTGTGTAATATGGTGCATACTGTAGCGAGTCTTTTAACTTACACTTGAATGCAAATTATATGCTTTAAATTGTATTAGCTATGAATAAGGTGAGAGTAAATTACTGAGTGAAATCCAGGTTAGCCGGGAAGTGGTGTTGGTTAAATTGAACGGATTAAATAGCAATGTTATAAAATTTTGAGATTTAAAAAATCAAGTCTGCAATTTATCCCATCAGATAAAGCATAAAAAGAAGTTTAATTTGACACCTAATTCACTTTCATATCTTCAGTATTAAGAAAGTTATGACCATTTTCATACGCAGAAATTAGCATCTTGTTCCCCATTGCCTTTCAATTGACTTAACTCAAAAGCTGTGATCTAGACAACGAAATGCATTTCGTTGTCTCTGTACTGTACACTGACGATGACAATTAAAATTGAATCTGAATCTGAATCTGAGAACCGTTAAAAGCCCATAACTTTCTTAAAAATTAAGAGGTCAATGAAATTTTCAGTTATTATAGATTGAAGCATTCTGAAACAAATATGAAACAATCTTACTTGGATGACCTGAAATTAAAGCGTATAATTAGTTAGTCATCTAATTGTAGCTAATTACAAAATTCAATGAGTAGATCTAAACATCTATCCATTTCTTAAGAAAAGATAAACTTTTTTTAAATTGCCTAAGTGTCCAAATAACATTCACACAATAATCCACAATATAACATAATTTTTAAATCTCATTTTCATGAATTTCTGGGCCAAATGGAATGAATTTAGTGTTTAATACCTGTAAATTAATGGCCATTTAAATCAACTAGCGAGTGGGTTTTAGTGGAATGTGGTGGATTGCAACGTTGCGGTTTGCTGTGAAGTCGGTATGAAAAATACAGCCGGTTCATACATTTTTTGGACCCCATTTCGCAACATGAAAATATTATTAAAGCCTCCGTAAAAACCAACTTTTAATATAAAAATAAACTGTGTACCTTTTTTTTCTCCCCTACGCAAAATCCTTCCCGTTATCGACGCTCACGGCTTTTGAAGGTGATTTTTAAATTACTCTAGATAATAAATAATCTAGCGTAATTTAAAAATACCTTCATTAATGAAATGTCGGAGCGATTTTTCTTCCGCAACGAAATCGCCCGACATTGATCGATTTGCCCAGTCTGAAGAAAAACGGCACTTTAAGCCCGCCCCCCCTCTGAAAGGCGCCAAAGTCGCGCACACGGGGAGTGGCAGAACTGCAGCGCTGCTCAAGGTAAGTTTTGTAACATACCTAGATTAAAGGCCGATAAATCCCCAGGGACAGATAGTCTGCATCCCAGAGTGCTCAAGGAGGTAGCCACAGAAATAGTGGATGCATTAGTGATAATTTTTCAAAATTCTTTAGATTCTGGAGTAGTTCCTGAGGATTGGAGGATAGCTAATATAACCCCACTTTTTAAAAAAGGAGGGAGAGAGAAAGCGGGGAATTACAGACCAGTTAGTCTAACATCGGTAGTGGGAAACTGCTAGATTCAGTTATTAAAGATAGGATAGCAGCGCATTTGGAAAGTGGTGAAATCATTGGACAAAGTCAGCATGGATTTACAAAAGGTAAATCATGTCTGACGAATCTCATAGAATTTTTCGAGGATGTAACTAGTAGAGTGGATAAGAGATAACCAGTGGATGTATTATATCTGGACTTTCAGAAGGCTTTCGACAAGGTCCCTCATAAGAGATTAGTATATAAACTTAAAGCACACGGTATTGGTGGTTCAATATTGATAGAGAACTGGCTGGCAGACAGGAAGCAAAGGGTAGGAGTAAACGGGTCCTTTTCTTAATGGCAGGCAGTGACTCGTGGGGTGCCGCAAGGCTCAGTACTGGGACCCCAGCTATTTACAATATACATTAATGATTTGGACGAGGGAATTGAATGCAACATCTCCGAATTTGCAGATGACATCAAGCTCGGGGGAAAAGTTAGGTGTGAGGAGGATGCTAGGAGGCTGCAGGGTGATTTGGATAGGCTGAGTGAATGGGCAGATGCATGGCAGATGCAGTATAATTGAATTGAATTGAATTGAATACCTTTATTGTCATTCAGACCTTTCGGTCTGAACGAAATTTCGTGCCTGCAGTCATACATATATAAAAAACAACAATACAATACCACACAATAAACACAAAACTAACATCCACCACAGTGAGTTCACCAAACACCTCCTCACTGTGGTGGAAGGCAAAAGTCTTAGGGTCTCAGTCTTTTCTCCCCTCCTTATTCTCCCTCTGCGCTGAGGGGATCCAGGCCGCCGCCACCGCTAACGCCGGAACACCGCCACAGGGCCCGCCGCCGGAACGTCGCTGGAGCACCGCAGCTCCCGAAAACCAGGCCGCCGCTGGAGCACCGCAGCTCCCGACATCCAAGCCGCTGCTGGAGCACCGCAGCTCCCGACACCCAGGCCGTCGCTGGAGCACCGCAGCTCCCGACACCCAAGCCACCGCTGGAGCACCGCAGCTCCCGACATCCAGGCCACCGCTGGAGCACCGCAGCTCCCGACATCCAAGCCGCCGCTGGAGCACCGCAGCTCCCGACACCCAGGCCGTCGCTGGAGCACCGCAGCTCCCGACATCCAGGCCACCGCTGGAGCACCGCAGCTCCCGACATCCAAGCCGCCGCTGGAGCACCGCAGCTCCCGACATCCAAGCCACCGCTGGAGCACCGCAGCTCCCGACATCCAAGCCGCATAATGTGGATAAATGTGAGGTTATCCACTTTGGTGGCAAAAACATGAGGGTAGACTATTATCTGAATGGTGGCAGATTAGGAAAAGAGGAGATGCAATGAGACCTGGGTGTCGTGCTACACCAGTCATTAAAAGTAGGCATGCAGATGCAGCAGGCAGTGAAGAAAACAAATGGTATGTTAGCATTCATAGCGAAAGTATTTGAGTACAGGAGCAGGGAGGTTCTACTGCAGTTGTACAGGGTTTTGTACATCACACCTGGAGTATTGCGTACAGTTTTGATCTCCAAATCTGAGGAAAGACATTCTTGCCATAGAGGGGGTACAGAGAAGATTCACCAGACTGATTCCTGGGAAGTCGGGACCTTCATATGAAGAAAGATTGGATAGACTCGGCTTGTACTCGCTGGAATTGAGAAGATTGAGGGGGGATCTTATAGAAACTTACAAAATTCTTAAGGGGTTGGACAAACTAGATGCAGGAAGATTGTTCCTGATGTTGGGGAAGTCCAGAACAAGGGGTCACAGTCTAAGGATCAGGGGGAATTCCTTTAGGACCGAGATGAGGAAAACATTCTTTACACAGAGAGTGGTGAGTCTCTGGAATTCTCTGTCACAGAAGGTAGTTGAGGCCAGTTCATTGGCTATATTCAAGAGGGAGTTGGATGTGGCTCTTGTGGCTAAAGGGATCAGGGGGTATGGAGAGAAGGCAGCTACGGGATACTGAGTTGGATGATCAGCCATGATCATATCGAATGGTGGTGCAGGCTCGAAGGGCCGAATGGCCTACTCCTGCACCTATTTTTCTATGTTTCTGTGTTTCTAAAGGGATAGGAGAGTACAGCCAAGTGTAATAGGGATCGATGTAAAAGGTGAGATGCGTAAGGAATTAAAAGTATTGTATATGAATGCGTGAAGTATAAGAAGTAAAGTAGATGAGCTTGAGGCTCAGTTAGAGGTTGGTAGATATGACATTGTGGGGATTACTGAGACGTGGCTGCAGGAGGATCGGGCCTGGGATCTTCATATTCAGGGTTGTACATCCTATAGAAAGGACAGGCAGGTGGGCAGAGGAGGGGGGGGGGGGAGCTCTGCTGGTGAGGGATGGAATTCAGTTCCTTGCGAGGGAAATTATAGGGACTGACGAGGTAGAGTCATTGTGGATTGAGTTGAGGAATTGTAAAGGCAAAAAGATACTAATTGGTATTATCTACAGACCCCCAAATAGTAGGATTTAAGTTGCAGCAGGAGTTAAAGCTGGCGTGTAACAAAGGTAATGTCACTGTGGTGATGGGGGATTTCAATATGCAGGTAGACTGGGAAAATCAGATTGGTTCAGGATCCCAAGAAAGAGAGTTTGTAGAATGCCTCCGAGATGGATTCTTAGAGCAGCTTGTAATGGAGCCGACCAGAGAAAAGGCAATTCTGGATTTAGTGTTGTCCAATGAACCAGATATGATAAGAGAACTCGAGGTAAAGGAACCGCTTAGAGGTAGTGATCATAATATGATTAGTTTTAATCTGCAATTTGAGAAGGAGAAGGTTAAATCGGAAGTGTCAGTGATGCAGTTGAACAAAGGGGACTATGAAGGCATGAGAGGGGAGCTGGCCAAGGTAGACTGGAAAAGGATCCTAGCAGGAATGAAGGTGGAACAGCAATGGCAGGAATTTCTGGGCATAATCCGGAAGATGCAGGATCATTTCATTCCAAAAAGTAAGAAAGATTCTAAGGGGAGTAGGAGACATCCGTGGCTGACAAGAGAAGTTAGGAATAGAATAAAACTAAAATAAAAGATGTATAACACAGCAAAGAGTAGCCGGAAGGCAGAGGATTGGGAAACTTTCATAGGACAAGAGAAGGAAACAAAACAGGCAATACAGGCTGAAAAGATGAAGTACGAGGGGCAGCTGGCCAGGAATATAAAGAAGGACAGTAAAAGCTTCTTTAGATATGTTAAGGGAAAAAGAGTGGCAAAGTCAAATGTGGGTCCTTTGAAGGCAGACACGGGTGAAATTATTATGGGCAACAAGGAAATGGCAGAAGAGTTGAACAGGTACTTCAGATCTGTCTTCACTAAGGAAGACACAAACAATCTTCCAGATGTACTGGAGGACAGAGGATCTAAGGGGGAAGGGGAACTGAAAGAAATTTTCATGAGGCGAGAAATAGTATTGGGTAGGCAGCAAGGCAAATTCCTTGTATGTGAATACTTGGCCAATAAATTTACTAACTTACTTAAGGATGATAAATCCCCTGGGCCTGATGGTCTGCATCCCAGGGTCCTCAGGGAGGTGGCTCTAGAAATAGTGAACGCATTGGTGATCATTTTCCAATGTTCAATAGATTCAGGATCAGTTCCTGTGGACTGGAGGATAGCTAATGTCATTCCACTTTTCAAGAAGGGAGCGAGAAAGAAAACGGAGAATTACAGACCAGTTAGCCTGACTTCGGTGGTGGGAAAGATGCTGGAGTCAATTATTAAAGAGGTAATAATGGAGCATTTGGATAGCTGTAAAAGGATTAGTCCAAGTCAACATGGTTTTATGAAAGGAAAATCATGCTTGACTAATCTTCTGGAATTTTTTGAGGATGTGACAAGTAAAATGGATGAAGGGGAGCCAGTGGATGTAGTATATCTAGACTTTCAGAAAGACTTTGATATAAGGTCCCACACGGGAGACTGGTGACTGAAATTAGAGCATGTGGTGGCTCCCAAGGGTCGGGCCATTTCCACTATCGAACCCCTTGGCACGGGAATGGATGAGCGGAGGCGACCCTTAGCTAGAGGGATAAAGGGCAGGGGTTTAGGTGCCATATCTCCCTTGCAGACTCATCTGGTCTGGAGAAGGACAGCGATTAAAATACCTCCCAAACACATGACTCTTCGCCTTCATTTTGGGATTATCGTTGTGCTACGTTGGTGACCCTGATGCTCCATATTGTCATGATGGAGGCAAAAGACAGAACCGCACAGGCCAACCGGGCCCTGTGTCTCGACGCGGTCTCTACCATCTGGACCTCCCGGCCTCACGCCTGGTTTCAGCAGGCAGAGGCCCAATTCCAGCTGTGGGGCGTTACAGCGGATGACACCCGCTACTACTACCTGGTGGGGGCCCTCGACCAGGACACGGCCGGAGAGGTCACACAGTTCCTCGCAGCCCCCACCCCCCGGCCACCGAGAAATACCTCTGCATTAAGGAGCTCCTGCTCCAGGTTTATGGGCTCAGCAGGATGGAGCATGCTGCAAGGCCCCCCTCATATGGTGGGCCTAGGCGACCTGTGGCCATCAAGCCTCCTAAACGGGGTGGAAGATTGCAACCTTCACGTGGTCCACCCTGTTTCGACTAATGCAATCAACTATACGTGCACAAATGTGCATCAAATAGAACAAGTTGTCCAACAACTTTAGGCTGTGCACGCCACGCAACAGAAGAAGAAGAAGCCTCCTAAACGACTGGCAGTGTGAACTGTGAAGAGGATGTTAGGAGGTTGCAGGGTGACCTGGACAGGTTGAGTGACTGGACAGATGCATGGCAGATGCAGTATAATATAGATAAATGTGAGGTTATCCACTTTGGCGGCAAAAAACATGGGGGCAGACTATTATCCAGTCTGAAGAAGGGTCTCGACCCGAAACGTCGCCTATCTCCTTCGCTCCTTAGATGCTGCTGCACCCGCTGAGTTTCTCCAGCTTTTTGTGTAACCCTATTATCTCAATGGGGTTAGGTTAGGTAAGGGGGAGGTACAACGAGATCTGGGTGGCCTTGTACACCGGTCACTGAAAGTTGGCGTGCAGGTACAGCAGGCAGTGAAGAAAGCTAATGGAATGTTGGCCTTCATAACACGAGGATTTCAGTACAGGAGTAGAGAGGTTCATCTGGAGTATTGCGTACAGTTTTGGTCTCCTAATTTGAGGAAGGACATCGTTGTGATTTAGGCAGTGCAGGGTAGGTTCACGAGATTGATCCCTGGGATGGCGGGACTGTCATATGAGGAAAGATTGAAAAGACTAGGCTTGTATTCACTCGAGTTTAGAAGGATGAGGGGGGATCTTTACAAACATAAAATTATAAAAGGACTGGACAAGCTAGACGCAGGAAAAATGTTGGGCGAGTCCAGAACCAGAGGCCACAGTCTTAGAATAAAGGGGAGGCCATTTAAGACTGATGTGAGAAAAAACATTTTCACCCAGAGAGTTGTGAATTTGTGGAATTCCCTGCCACAGAGGGCAGTGGAGGCCAAATCACTGGATGGATTTAAGTGAGAGTTAGATAGAGCGCTAGGGGAGTCAAGGGATATGGGGAGAAGGCAGGCACGGGTTATTGATTGGGGACGATCAGCAATGATCACAATGAATGGCGATGCTGGCTCGAAGGGCCTCCTCCTGCACCTGTTTTCTATGTTTCTATGAAATTCTTCGATTTAAATTCACTAATGTTCAGAATCTCATATTGAGGTGCTGGACAATTTAAAGTGTGCACATTCCTATCAGATTATTCTGTGTATGATAATAAAACTTTGAAGTTGTGTATAAAGTGTATTGAAGACTGCCGTTGCATTGTGTTTACCGTGTATTACTTTTGATTTAAATTTTGAATGTCAGATATACTGTTATAATGTTTGATCGGGACTGTTGTTGTAATCGGAGTCCGACTCGTGATTGTTCGATCAGGGGTTCGTTTCCTTCCGATCGCTGTGTCGGGGGAGGGATTGTTCCGTTGACCGAGCACACCACGAGGAGGGATTAAAATATACTGTGATTTGTTTTTGGAACTGTACGGTTAATGAATGCGATATTAGATGAACGATTGTGGTTTATATATGAGTGTGCTTTTGTATGATAATAATAAGTGCTATGATTTCTTTTCTGTATACGGTTTTGCTTGCATCATTTGCATGTGTTTAGATTGAGGTTGCTCTCGGTATAGGAAACGGGCTGCGGGAAAATGTTTGATTGTTCCCTGGAGCACCTTGATCTTTGGAAGATTGAAGATTGTTAAAACTGTAGCGTTGCAATTGTGTGGATTTGTGGGAGACAATAGAATAATTTGAATAGTAGATTGGAAAGATTGATTGTGCGATTGCATTGAAAGAGGTACGAGACTGCTCGTGCTTCGGAGCCGTTGGCCATTTTCCGAGAGCACGCTTGGTAGTCTCAGAGATTGAGGTAAGGGGTGAATTGTTAAGAAGGTGTGAGTGGTTTAGGAGTTGCTCCCATTGTCCAAAAGAATGGGGAATCACGTGGAATGAGATATGACTGCCGATTCAGAAAGTCCTTTACAATTAATATGCAGTGAATTTCCGCAGAGAGCTGAACGATTGACAAATCTTTCCAGAGTATTAAATAAAGAAATAGGGAGCGAATTATGGCCCGAGGGGGGCGTTGGTACATTGATGGGATTGAAGTACATTGAGCAAATTATCTGGCAATGCTGGTGGGGAGATTTGCAAAGGTTACTGGGGAAATTTTAAACTAGAACGGTTGGGGGGAGGGACTCAAATAGAGAAAGCTAGTAGACAGTGTATGAGGCAGGAGGCAGAGAAGCACTCAGACCCAACATGTAGGGGGGAAAGAAGAAAAAAAATTATAAACAGAGAATAAATGGTGGTGTATTTCTTAAATGTGTGAGCAGAGAGACAGAGGGGTACAAGCAATTGGTAGCAAGGTGAAAAGTAAAAGTGGCTTTGTGTCTCAATGCGAGGAGCATTCGTAATAAGGTGGACGAGTTGAATGTGCAGATAGTTATTAATGACTATGATATAGTTGGGATCACGGAGACATGGCTATAGGGTGACCAAGGCTGGGAGCTGAACATCCAGGGATATTCAATATTCAGGAGGGATAGACAGAAAGTAAAAGGTGGGATAGCGTTGCTGGTTAGAGAGAAGATTAACGCAATAGAAAGGAAGGACATTAGCGTGGAGGATGTGGAATCGATATGGGTAGAGCTGCGAAACACTAAGGGGCAGAAAACGCTAGTGGGAATTGTGTACAGGCCACTTAACAGTAGTAGTGGAGTTGGGGATGGCATCAAACAGGAAATTAGAATGCGTGCAACAAAGGTAAAACAGTTATAATGGGTGACTTCAATCTACATATAGATTGGGTGAATCAAATTGGCAGGGATGCTGAAGAAGAGGATTTCTTGGAATGTATGTGGGATAGTTTTCTAAACCAACTTGTAGAGGAACCAACGAGAGAACAGGCTATTCTAGACTGGGTATTGAGTAATGAGGAAGGGTTAGTTAACAGCCTTGTTGTGCGTGGCCCCTTGGGTAAGAGTGACCATAATATGGTTGAGTTCTTCATTAGGATGGAGAGTGACATAATTAATTCAGATTGATTCTTAAAGGGTTGATGGTCGATATGCAATGGAAGGCATTTAAAGACTGCATGGATGAACTACAACAATTGTGCATCCCGGTTTGGCAAAAGAATAAATCAGGGAAGGTAGTGCATCCATGGATAACAAGGGAAATCAGGGATAGTATCAAAGCAAAAGATGAGGCATACAAATTGGCCAGAGAAAACAGCCTACCAGAGGACTGGGAGAAATTCAGAGTCCAACAGAGGAGGTCAAAGGGCTTAATTAGGAAAAGGAAAATGGATTATGAAAGAAAACTGGCAGGGAACATAAAAACTGACTGCAAAGGTTTTTATAGATATGTGAAGAGAGAAAGATTAGTTAAAACAAATGTAGGTCCCTTGCAGTCAGAAACAAGTGAATTGATCATGGGGAACAAGGACATGGCAGACCAATTGAATAACTACTTTGGTTCTGTCTTCACTAAGGAGACATAAATAATCTGCCGGAAATAGCAGGGGACCAGGGGTCAAATGAGATGGAGGAACTGAGTGAAATCCAGGTTAGCCGGGAACAGGTGTTGGGTAAATTGAATGGATTAAAGGCCGATAAATCCCCAGGGCCAGATAGGCTGCATCCCAGAGTACTTAAGGAAGTAGCCCCAGAAATAGTGGATACATTAGTGATAATTTTTCAAAATGCTAGATTCTGGAGTAGTTCCTGAGGATTGGAGGGTAGCTAATGTAACCCCACTTTTTAAAAAGGGAGGGAGACAGAAAACGGGGAATTACAGACCAGTTAGTCTAACATCGGTAGTAGGGAAAATGCTCGAGTCAGTTATTAAAGATGGGATAGCAGCACATTTGGAAAGTGGTGAAATTATTGGACAAAGTCAGCATGGATTTATGAAAGGTAAATCATGTCTGACAAATCTTATAGAATTTTTCAAGGATGTAACTAGTAGAGTGGATAAGGGGGAACCTGTGGATGTGTTATATCTGGACTTTCAGAAGGCTTTCGACAAGGTCCCACATAAGAGATTAGTATACAAACTTAAAGCGCACGGTATTGGGGGTTCAGTATTGAAGTGGATAGAGAACTGGCTGGCAGACATGAAGCAAAGCGTAGGAGTAAACGGGTCCTTTTCAGAATGGCAGGCAGTGACTAGTGGGGTACCGCAAGGCTCAGTGCTGGGACCCCAGCTATTTACAATATATATTAATGATCTGGACGAGGGGATTGAATGCAACATCTCCACGTTTGCGGATGACACTAAGCTGGGGGGCGGTGTTAGCTGTGAGGAGGATGCTAGGAGGCTGCAAGGTGACTTGGATAGGCTGGGTGAGTGGGCAAATGCATGGCAGTTGCAGTATAATGTGGATAAATGTGAGGTTATCCTGTTGTTGGTGACAAAAACAGGAAAGTAGACTATTATCTTAATGGTGGCCCATGAGGAAAAGGGGAGATGCAACGAGACCTGGGTGTCATGGTACACCAGTCATTGAAAGTATGCATGCAGGTGCAGCAGGCAGTGAAGAAAGTGAATGGTATGTTAGCATTCATAGCAAAAGGATTTGAGTATAGGAGCAGGGAGTTCTACTGCAGTTGTACAGGGTTTTGGTGAGACCACACCTGGAGTATTGCATGCATTTTTGGTCTCCAAATCTGAGGAAAGACATTCTTGCCATAGAGGGAGTACAGAGAAGGTTCACCAGACTGATTCCTGGGATGTCAGGACTTTCATATCAAGAAAGACTGGATAGACCCGGCTTGTACTCGCTAGAATTTAGAAGATTGAGACGGGATCTTATAGAAACGTACAAAATTCTTAAGGGGTTGGACAGGCTAGATGCAGGAAGACTGTTCCCAATGTTGGGGAAGTCCAGAACAAGGGGTCACAGTTTAAGGATAAGGGGGAAGTCCTTTAGGACCGAGATGAGGAAAACATTTTTCACACAGAGAGTGGTGAGTCTCTGGAATTCACTGCCACAGAAGGTAGTTGAGGCCAGTTCATTGGCTATATTTAAGAGGGAGTTAGATGTGGCCCTTGTGGCTAAAGGGATCAGGTGTTTGGAGAGAAGGCAGGTACAGGATACTGAGTTGGATGATCAGCCATGATCATATTGAATGGCGGTGCAGGCTCGAAGGGCCGAATGGCCTACTCCTGCACCTCTTTTCTATGTTTCTAATGCAGCGATAGTGAAGAAGCAATGGAATTAATTGTATGGAAAAATTATTATGAGGA
The DNA here is from genome assembly GCA_963514005.1 of Raja brachyura. The sequence continues at coordinate 567,590 of OY740786.1, forward strand.
ATGGAAAACGAATAGAAATGCTGAAAGAATGGCAAGCTGGAAGGAAGCCACTCTGAAGCGGGGGATAGAATTTTTAATAATTTATTATTTTTTATTTATTAAGGTTTATTTAATAGGGACAGATACAAAAGCATAGATACACTTGAAACAGTCATCTGATGTACGCATCATAGTGTCTTTAGTCAAGACTAATTCGCAACACTTGTCCCTAGTAGGGCTTTTGTCAGCAGCATACAATAATAAAGAACACACAAATACACAATAAAAATGTAACATAAGCATCCGCCACAGCATTCGTCACTGTGGTGGAAGGCACAACATTTGCCAGTCCTCCTCCACTTTGGAGGATATTGAAGAGTACCGACCTCCAGGCATGTTGAGAGAGGAGCATGAAAGTGTTAAAGATAAGGGGAGATGTAAATCTTCCAAAGTGAAACCGGCACCAGTAAATCTCGAGCTAGGGGACCCGATGGTTGGCGTTAGTTTTGAGGGGAACGACGATGAGTATTTAGAAGATTGGGGAAGTGTTAGAAGTAGAGATCCAAAACCACCATCTTATTCTTCTTGCGTTCCCCGCGCTTCAGATACGTATTGTGTAGCTTGCAAACGGAATAGACAATCAGATTCTGTGGCACAGGATTCCTTAATCCGACCGCTCCATTAATAATAGATAGTCCGAGAGTCCCTGTATCAGTTCAGTACAAGCATCAATATACAAAGGCACTGAGATACATCTTAGATCAGCATTATCTATGGCTTGTATTCACTGGAGTTTAGAAGGATGAGAGGGGATCTTATAGAAACATATAAAATTATAAAAGGACTGGACAAGCTAGATGCTGGAAAAATGTTCCCAATGTTGGGTGAGTCCAGAACCAGGGGCCACAGTCTTAGAACAAAGGGGAGGCCATTTAAAACTGAGACGAGAAAAAACTTTTTCACCCAGAGAGTTGTGAATTTGTGGAATTCCCTGCCACAGAGGGCAGTGGAGGCCAAATCGCTGGATGGATTTAAGAAAGAGTTAGATAGAGCTCTAGGGACTAGTGGAATCAAGGGATATGGGGAGAAGGCAGGACCGGGTTATTGATTGGGGACGATCAGCCATGATCACAATGAATGGCGGTGCTGGCTCGAATGGCCGAATGGCCTCCTCCTGCACATATTTTCTATGTTTCTAAGAAGTCAAACTAGAAAGAAAACTCAAGTAGTTAAGGACAAAGAAGGTAGAAGAAGGGTACAGAAGCCAGGGTATTCTTGCGAGCTTAAACCTAGACGAGTTGAACGAGCAGGGAGAGAACAAAAAGAGTCATTTAGAAAGTACCGTGAACCCCCTAGTGAAGGGGAAGATACATCTGGGGGTGAGGCACTAATTGAAGATACCAAGATAGATCTTGATAATGGAAGAATGAAAGAAAACAAACAACCCGTAGGGTTAGGGAGATGCCTAATCCTTCTTTTGATCCGGCCAAGGGAGTGAGTGCAAGATTTTACTTCGGAGTCACGTGAGTGACTACGTGAAGATGAAGCCCCGCCAGGGGCATGCACATCATTACATTACATATTGCATACAGTTCTGGTCTCCAAATCTGAGGAAGGACATTATTGCCATAGAGGGAGTGCAGACAAGGTTCACCAGACTGATTCCTGGGATGTCAGGACTGTCTTATGAACAAAGACTGCATAGATTCAGTTTATACTCTCTAGAATTTAGGAGATTGAGAGGGGATCTTATAGAAACTTACAAAATTCTTAAGGGGTTGGACAGGCTAGATGCAGGAAGATTGTTCCCGATGTTGGGGAGGTCCAGGACAAGGGGTCACAGCTTAAGGATAAGGGGGAAATCCTTTAGGAGCGAGATGAGAAGGACTTTTTTCACACAGAGAGTGGTGGGTCTCTGGAACTCTCTGCCACAGAGGGTAGTTGAGGCCAGTTCATTGGCTATATTTAAGAGGGAGTTAGATGTGGCCCTTGTGGCTAAGGGGATCAGAGGGTATGGAGAGAAGGCAGGTACGGGATACTGAGTTGGATGATCAGCCATGATCATATTGAATGGCGGTGCAGGCTCGAAGGGCCGAATGGCCTACTCCTGCACCTAATTTCTATGTTTCTATTACATCCGACGCATGGCGCACCGACGGGCTGGTGAGCGCAGCTCCACCAGCGGTAAGTAGTAAACCGGCAGGTAAGTAATTTAAAATTACTGTGGGTATTTAACTCCGCGAGACTGGCTCGGGAGTCAGCGGGAGTCGTTACAGAATGGAGAGAGTTGCAAAAAAAGTCTGATTTCTGTAGTAGGAGTCTAACTCGCGGGACCGCGGTTAGTGCTCGTAGATCGGGTAGGGCTGCGGCAACGCCGGCTCCGACGCCGCCTACAGAACTGCCGGCAGCTCAACTGCCTCCATCAACTCCAGTGCTTCAGAGTGCTGAGGCCACTCCAGCAGGGAGAAAGGCCAAACAGAAATCTCTCAGGCCCGATTTATCCGACGAGTCTGATGAGGAAGACTGCCCTCCTTCTAACAAGGTCTGGGGACGTCTGGATCAAACGGAGAGAATGCTTCAGACAATGATGAGCCACAAAGTATTTCAATCGGGGTCAAATGCCCCTAGGATTCCCCAAACAGCCTCACGCAGAGGCCCATATGCCGAGGTGGACTTCACCGCCTATGAGTACCAATGGGAATCACCCTCGCCAGCACCTTGTTTAGGGCTGGTAGAAACCTCCCGAGAGCAAGACTTGGGAGAGGCAGGGCAGGAGGAGTCTGACCCTGATGTTGGTGTCACTGCTTTTGGGCACACACCAAGGTACATGAGCCATGCTCCAGGTGTCCCGGATGTGGCAAGAAATTTTGCAATTCCGGAGGGTACTGGTGAAGCCATGGAGGAAAATCTGGCTTCTAACATCAACTGCATGGCCTCTCACCAGCTACAGGATTCCATCATGGAACAGACGACCACGCGTTACGTAACACCTGTTAACTGTGCGTCACTCAAGGTGCCCACCGTGAACTCGGCTATCTGGGCACAAATGAACACAACAATGCGTGGACAAGAGATTCGGTTCCAGCGAGTCCTCAAATTGGTGGGTGCAGGGATCACGGCTTTCAGAAAAATGGATTAAGGGGCACCGATGTCCGGGACACAGCGGGATATGTTGGCCCTGCTGTGCAATGCTCACTTTGAGGTCAACTGCATCCGGAAAATTGCTATCAAGCCAACGTTGAACCCACGATTTGCAGCTCTGTGCAGGTCCTCAAATATTCAAGCGCCAAATTTTCTATTTGGCGAAGACCTGCTCAAACAGGTCAAAGACCTGGAGGAAGAGGCCAAAACTATTGGCCTCATGAAAACTTACATCCCTTCGGCCAGGATGCCACCTCGTAGGCCTTTCTCAGCAAGACGGGCGTCAGATGCTGGGGCAGGCCCAAGCAGAGTGCGACCAGTGGGACGGCACTATTACCCACCTGTGTACGCCAACTACAACCCCAGCATGGCAAGGAGAACGAGAAGCTCAAGGTCGACGATGGAGGTACGGGTGATTCATTCAGTCCAGGATAAATCCTCTGGTGAACAACCTCCGGTTGGGGGTAGGTTACAGTTATTTTGTGATGAATGGTGCTGCATAACATCTGATCTGTTTATACTGGACACTGTCTCAGGGTCTCGAATAGAGTTTATGACAGGAATACATCCACCTGCACAAAACATGCCTAGTCGGGTATTGGTTTTTCTGGACCAGAAACTCTGCAGGTAAATAAAGAAATTGGGGTTTTGTTCCAAAAGGGGGGTAATTGAGGGGACGATATATCATCGTCAACAATTTGTGTCCAATATATATGTCCAACAGACAGAAAAAAGATTGTGGGTGTCGAGTCATTCTGGACCTAACCCAGTTAAATTTCTATGTCCAGTATAGGCATTTTAAAAGGGACACCTTCAATACTGCTAAACAGCTGTTATCAAAAGGTTGTTATATGGCAACTATAGATCTGAAAGATGCATATTATTCAGTACCAATTCATCATCACTACCATAGATACTTGAAATTTAGTTGGATGGGACAGCTGTGGCAATTTAAGGTGTTGCCCAATGGGTTAACCTCAGCTCCTAGATTGTTCACAAAATTGTTAAAACCAGTTCAGGTGCTACTTCGTGCCCAGAATCACATTGTGATGGCTTATCTAGATGATATTTTAATTATAAGCTGTTATATTTTAATTAACAGCTGAGGAGTCGGTTTCAGCAACCAAACACCTGTTTGAGAGGTTAGGTTTTCTCGTCCATCCAACAAAATCCAAACTAGAGCCATCCCAAAAAATTAACTATTTGGGGATTGTCATTGATTCAGTTGATATGTCAGTGATTTTGCCGACGGCCAAGGCTGTTGAAATTACGGAGGTCTGTACCAGTCTCCTGGAAAAGCAACAACCCTCCATCCTGCAAGTAGCCAGTGTTATTCAGATTCAGAAAACTTTATTGTCTGTCGTAACAGAAAATCTTCTTTGACGTGACTCAACATACAACAAGACAATATACAACAGTCATCATACAACACAGCCTTCTGCGGGCACACTCAGTGTGTATAGATCTTAAAAACAAGTATAAAGATTAGAAACTGTAAAAATAGACAAGATACAAGTTGAAAGTTGTGGATACGTGTAAAGTGACAGTGCGTCAGGGTTAATTTGTCCATTGATCATGTATTATTTAAACTATTTATGGCAATGGGTATGAATGAGTTTTTGTGGATGTTTTTCTTGGATAGGGGGACTTTATATCGGCGGCCTGATGGCAGAAGTTGGAAGGACTTGTGCAGGGGGTGGGTGGGATCCTGTGTAATGAGCTTGGCTTTCCTTTTAACTGCCTGGGTGTGAAGTACTGACAATTGAATTTGAGTTTTGCCAGTTATTTTGCTTGCTTGATTGATGATCCGGGAAAGCTTTGATTTGTCTTTGACAGAGGTAAGGGTGAACCAGGATGTGATGTTAAAGGTGAGTACAGATTCTATAAGTGATTTATATACAGCTGTTAAAATGTCCTGTCTGACATCAAAGCTCCTGAGTTTCCTCATCAGGAACAGGCGTTGCTGTGCCTTCTTGTACACAGAGTCTGTGTGCTGGGAGAAGGACAGGCGGGTGTCAATCTCTGTGCCCAGGTATCTAAAGGCCTCTACCTGCTGGTAAATTGGTAGCGGCTTTCCCTGCAGTGGAGTTTGGACCTCTGCACTATCAAGGTTTGCAACAAGCTAGAGAACAAGCACTTAAAGAACATGCAGGTCATTTTGATAGTAAGATTAAACAAGAATTTACCAGTTTGAAGTTTGATCTTTATTTTATGAGGAGTTGCGATGAAGGATTTCGTGAAGACCCCACCAACACGCATGCACGACATTCTTCAAAGCAGCGGTGTGGAATCACAGATAACAAATAAGGTGCTGGCGAGGGTTGGTATTAAACACACCCCTCATAAATTTGGACACCAATTGGTTTGAACCCACACCAATGTTGAGGTATGAGGATAGCATACTCCTGGCGCTATTGATGGCACTGTAGCTGAGACCCTCATCATAATGAAGGCCCGCGAGGAATTCCAGGACGTCAGGAATCGTGGCAGAGTTGTACGTCGTATTGGTTCGCTTGGATTTGTCTGGATGGATGACAAAACATAACTTCTCGAATAATGATATGGTAGCTGTAACTGCCAGCTGAGCCAATTCAAGGGTTTTCCCCACTATTAATATATCATCCAAGTATGCCATGACGATATAATTTTGTTTTCTGAGGAACGCCAAAATAGGTTTGATAATTTTTGTAAACAGCCTAGATGCTGTTGTAATTCCCACTTCCTGATCTGGGTGAGGTACTGCTTCCTTGTAGATGCCCGGCACAATGCTGTGATGAGGTCCATGGCCCTGGGTGATATGCCACCCTCCAATAGTGGCCTCCTTAGAACCTGCAAGCCAACAGGTTTAAGTTGGCATGGGCGAATTTCCCCAGTAATGGGGTTTGTGATCAAATTGGGGCTTTTCAGAATTTGAACCCACGGAATTTTTAACGTCTGGAGGACCACCGGGTACCATGGTTGTGTAGGCCAGTCAGGTATAATCAGTATACCAGAAGCAGAATCCAGCTCAATTTTCTGTAATACCCGACTGATGAGGCAGAATGGGGGAAATGCGTAGCAGAACCATTTCCCCCAATGGAGAGAAAATGCATCCATTGCTGCTGCCCCAGGGTCTGGTTCTCAAGACACATATGTTGGTAGCTGATGGTTCAACCTAGACGCAAAAAGGTCAATATCTGGTGTACCAAATTTAGCTATAATTTCAGCAAATATTTGGGGATTCAAAATCCACTCGATATTATCATTGAATACTCGTGACCTGGTGTCCGCCACTGTATTGAGCTTCCCTGGATGGTAGGTTGCTGATATCCAAATATTTCTTTCAATACACCTGAGCCAAATTGTGTTAACCAATTCGTCACAAGATACTGACCTGATACCACCCATATGATTTATGTAAGCCACCACCGTGGTATTATCTATTTGAAGACGGATATGCGTATGATGTAAATTTGTGCAATATGCCCGCAGCCCATGGAAAACTTCTAACATCTCCAAATAGTTTATCCCTTGTGACTGTAGAAGAGTGAACTCATGAGCATCCCATCTGCCACCACAATTGGATGTGGTGTCAGTCGCTCCCCAACCTTGGGCGCTTGCGTCGGTTTGTAATACGACTGACGGGTTGGAGACAATGATGGGCTTATAACAGTCACTAATATTGTTAGTCCACCATCTTAGCTCAATTTTTGCCTTGATCGGCAGCTGCATAGGTCTGTCAAAATGTCCAGCATTTAATTTTAGTGCTGAAATTTTTGCTCTTTGCAAATTTTGATAATGTAATGGTCCAAATTGTGCAGCTGGAAATGTAGCTACAAGTTTCCCAATTACCTTAGCAGCATGTCTGATGGTCGGCACCCTGGCGCAAGCAAGGCTGTTGCATGCCTCTTGAATGTTTGATGCTTTACCAGCTGGGATAGTGACAATCATCTGATTGGTGTTAATAGTGAATTCCAGATAGTCCATGACCTGAGATGGGTTGAACTTGGATTTGTCTGGATGGATGACAAACCATAACTTCTCGAATAATGATATGGTAGCTGTAACTGCCAGCTGAGCCAATTCAAGGGTTTTCCCCACTATTAATATATCATCCAAGTATGCCATGACGATATAATTTTGTTTTCTGAGGAACGCCAAAATAGGTTTGATAATTTTTGTAAACAGCCTAGATGCTGTTGTAATTCCATTGGGTAAAGCTTTGTACTGCCATAATTGACCCTTCCAGACAAATTTCAGGAATTTCTGTGATGCTCTATGATGGAGACTGTATAGTATGCATCTTTTAGATCAATGCAGGCCATAAAGTACCCTTGGGCAATCAACTGTTTCGCCGTCTCAAACATCTCCATTTGAAATGGGTATATTGTACAAAAGTATTCAAATGGGTTAGGTCAATGATAATCCGACATCCACCATCTTTTTTAGTTTTTGTAAAGATGTTGGACACAAACTCTAAAGGTTCATGTGTTATTTTCTCTATCACCCCTTTGGCCTCTAGCCTTAACATTTCTACATGTCCTTCCTCTATCTCTTTTTGAGAGAGCGCAAACTTGCGATGAGGTACATGCTGCGTAGGGGGGAGTTTGCCATTAATAAACTCTATTACATAACCCTGAATACTTTGTACAATAAAGGGATCTGAGGTTACCGCACCCCATGCACCCCAAAATTCCCGCAAGCTGGTGGTGGATAGGTTCTCAGTGGTCTATCCGGCTGCCCCCGAGATTTGGAGGGGGGATAAGGCTGCGGTCTTTGGTAAGCCTGCCCTCTTGATGACGATGGTGGCTTCATGAGCCCCACTGTTTTTGCTTCCTCATCAAGTTCTTTGACCTGCTTGGGCCGGTCCTCCCCAAACAGCTGTCTTGGTGGTGGTGTGGTGGAGGTGTGACACAACCCAGCGAATTTAGGGTTGAGGTTGGGCCGAATGGAGCTCTTACGGAAACAGTTAATTTTGAACTGTGTATTATACACGAGGGCTAGAGCATCCTGCTGCTCTGCAGATACATCTGCCCCATCGAGGGTCCTGGCGAAAACGTGATGCCCGATGTCAGCAGCTTCAGAATCCTCTGAAGCTTAGCCTCCTGTGCCCTTGTGCTGGGGCTGATGTTCCCCCAAATGGCTGAGTTGACCGTCGGGACGTTCAGGGAAATACAATTTCCAGGAGCCTTGTATATCTCCATGGTCTCAGAAAGAACCTGGTCTTGGAGCTGGTGAGTTGTTAGGAAGTTGATACTTGCTGCCAGTTTAGGTTGCAGCGGTTCCCCTGAACTTACTGGCTTCGCAAACTTCGAAACTGCCTCCAGCATTTCTTCATCTGGATCTAGAGCAGTGGGCTCTTCTGCTGCCGCTTCTTGGTCAAAATCGGCCATATGTTGACTCCGTGCACTGCCGACAGACGAAGGTGAGGTTGAAGGCGGCAGCATGATCCGGCTCCCAGACCGCTGAGACTCCCGCTCTTGCCGATCCAGGTCTCGCTGGAATAGTTGCTCCACCATTAGCTCCATCCTAGCCATGCGACCGCCGCCGCTAAATGCGGACAACAAGTCGACTTCCCCAGGCTCTCCAGAAACACTGGGGCTTCTACCAGCGAACCGCACCTCGTCGAGGTGATGACAAGGGTCCGCTGGCAGGTCGTCATCGGCAGCCGCTCCAGCAGGGCCGTACGACTCCCGCACGGACATGCCGCTAGTCCGCCGTTGATTGGACAATAGCGGTCCCCCTGCCTGATGGAAAGGCAGCGGGGATGAGTCGGTGCCGGCTCCCATAGCCGGGCTCCCCGATGTCCGTGCAGGCTTACCGTCACTCCTGACCACATGGGTCCGTGATGGTGCATAGTCGGCGTTACCCGTATTAACGGGGGTGCCCGACCGAAATCTGCTGCACCGGTCTGCGCTCCGGCAGCCTGTTCTGGTGGAATGCCGGTACCTCCTGCTCGTGCAGGGCTTCCCGACTCTCCAGCAGTTCTGCCGCCGGCCTGCAATCTAGCAGGTTTCCCCAGCGGCTTGTCGATGCCTGCCGCAGCTGCGGGGCTCGACTTCGGCGCAGCTCTTCCCTGGGTCTGCCCTCTGGGGACCTGTAAAAGCGAGGAAGAAGCACTCGCCGATATGCAAGGCACATTAGTCTGTACCTTTTTACCACCAGCCCTGACTTTGGGCGATGGTGGTATGAAGTCTGGGTCTTCCATACCCTGCTCCTGTGCGGAGGTCCGTCCAAATTGAAGTGGAGGCGAGTCGGGCCCTACCAACTCCATAGGGCTCCCCGACTTGTTGGTGCATCCATTAACAGTAGAAAGTCATCCGTTACATGATCGTGTTAATCTGCAGGTTCTGACCAGACCGTTCCAAGGGCTTGGACTGTAGAGTAGGACCATGGATGTGATAACTGCAGCTTGGAGAGATAGCACTAAAAACAATATGTGTCACGTATTAAGAAATGGCAGATGTTTTGCTTGCAGTCAGATATATCTTATCATACTGCAAGCATACCGGATGTATTGGAGTTCCTTGGTACATTGCATTTTGATGAACACTTGAGCTATAATGCCATTAATAGTGCTTGGGGTGCTTTGTCCTCCTATTTAGGGCAGTTTTCAGAACAACAATCTATCGGGTCTCATCCGTTAGTGTCCCGATTCATGAGAGGAATTTTTAACAAGAACCCTCCTAAGCCTAGATATACAGAAATCTGGGATGTCAGTATAGTTCTCACATTGCTTCGGCAATGGGCTCCAATTATGTCGCTGTCTTTTCAGAAGTTAACACTTAAAGTGGTTATGCTCATGGCACTAGTGTCAGCGCAACGAGTTCAAACATTGCAAAAATTACGGCTAGATAGCATGTACTCTTCTGTAGATAACATTATGTTTTATGTATATGATTTAATCAAACAAACCAGGAATGGCCGGAACCAAAGTAAGCTTTAAAGCGCTCCCCGTTGACCAAATGCTATGTGTAGTCAAGCACCTGAGTCAATTTATCCAGGTAACTAAGAGTCTCAGAGGCTCTGAGACAGCAATGCTCATCAGCCACAAAAAAACTCATAAAAAGGTGTCAGTACAAACTATTTCTAGATGGTTAAAACAGGTTTTGGATTGTGCTGGAGTAGACACTCATGTGTTTAAATCTCACTCCACCAGGGCGGTATCAACATCTGCAGCGAAGGCACAGGACGTGCCTCTAGACCAAATCCTCGGTGCCGCAGGATGGTCTAGGGAGGCGACCTTCTCAAAATTCTATGATAAACCTGTCCTGACAGTGCAAGGTTTTGGGCATGCTGTTTTGGGTTTGGTTTGATTTATTTCCAAATTTCATTTGTAATTTCCCCCTGGGACAGAGGGGTTATTACTGTTTTTGTTATTATTATTAAAAACTGTTTATTGGATAATTCAAAGCAATGTTCAATACATTATTTATTCACTACTGTGTCAAATGAAGCAGTGTGTCGTATGGAATGAATCTACGGCATGAAATCACAAAGCTTTGAAATCTTCACGTAACCACTCACGTGGCTCCGAAGTAAAATAGTAAGATTAAATGAGAACTTACCAGTTTGAAATTTGATCTTTATTTTATGACAAGTTGCGATGAGGGAGTAAGTGCTCTCCGCTCCCGGCCCTCATAATCGCAAAGATCATCTGGTAGTTCTAGTCTTCTGAGTCTTACTATATCACTTCGACTGTAGTTTCTGTGTTTTCACGCCGCTGCTTTGAAGTATGACGCGCATGCGCCTGGCGGGGCTTCTTCTTCAAGTAATCCCTCATCGTAACTCCTCATAAAATAAAGATCAAACTTCAAACTGGTAAGTTCTCATTTAATCTTACTAGTATATTCCCCATGATAGCCCAATGAGATGATGGCCATTTTAAGTCCTATACTCGCTCGTAGAAAATCACCTGTTTCCTTTGTGGATCATCTAAGAACTACAATGTCCGTATATCATGCAGAGTGCTGAGATTTATGGGCAGTGACCCAGCAAATAATTACCTCAAGCGAACACACCAGGATCCCAACAATTCTAGGACATCCGTCTCACGAAGCTCTAGCGAATATAGAAGCCGACAATAGTGCAAGGGGAACGGCCCTTGCAAGCACACTTCAAAAGCCGATTGACTTAGCCAGAATCCTAGATGTAAGACTTAAAAAGGGAGAGAGAGCAGATGAATTTTTAGAACAATTGTCAGAATTATGTATGGATCAATCGGGTGACAAATTATCGAAAAACGGAGTAAATTCCCCACAATATTGTGCCATCTTATTGAATTGCCTTCCCACCAACGTAGCGGAATCCAATAACCAACAACATGGACGGGACAGAAAATAGTGCCAGTCAAATGGCGAGGGCTGTAAGGTATAACGGGAGGGACATAAAGGAGCAGTAAAACAAACGGCCGAATATGTAATCAGAAAAGAAGTGCCAAAATCTGATCCTGAACCATGGATCCCCAGACTACCAGCAAATTACGGATTGGGTGAAATTAGAATCCCGGAGTAGTTGGGCTGATATCACTGAGAAATACCTGCCCCAGAGCCAGTCTCCCACAGACCAGGTTTGAGGAAATACCGATCATCAGCAGTGGACGAGTGTCACACTTGCGGAGGGGTAGATCACTGGAGTAGGGAATGCCCAAACAGAGAAAGGAATAGAAACATAGAAAATAGGTGCAGGACGTGGCCATTCGGCCCTTCGAGCCTGCACCGCCATTCTATATGATCATGGCTGATCATCCAACTCAGTATCCTGTACCTGCTTTCTCTCCATACCCCCTGATCCCTTTAGCCACAAGGGCCACATCTAACTCCCTCTTAAATATAACCAATGAACTGGCCTCAACTACCTTCTGCGGCAGATAATTCCAGAGACTCACCACTCTCTGTGTGAAAAATGTTTTCCTCATCTCGGTCCTAAAGGAATTCCCCCTTATCCTTAGACTGTGACCCCTTGTCCTGGACCTCCCCAACATCGGGAACAATCTTCCTGCATCTAGCCTATCCAACCCCTTAAGAATTTTGTAAGTTTCTATAAGATCCCCCCTCAGTCTTCTTAGTTCTAGCGAGTACAAGCCAAGTCTATCCAGTCTTTCCTCATATGAAAGTCCTGACATCCCAGGAATCAGTCTGGTGAACCTTCTCTGTACCCCCTCTATGGCAAGAATGTCTTTTCTCAGATTTGGAGACCAAAACTGTACGCAATACTCCAGGTTTGGTCTCACCAAAACCCTGTACAACTGCAGTAGAACCTCCCTGCTCCTATATTCAAATCCTTTAGCTATGAAAGCTAACATACCATTTGCTTTCTTCACTGCCTGCTGCACCTGCATGCCTACTTTCAATGATTGGTGTACCATGACACCCAGGTCTCGTTGCATCTCCCCTTTTCCTAATTTGCCACCATTAAGATAATAGTCTACCCTCATGTTTTTGCCACCAAGTGGATAACCTCACATTTATCCACATTATACTGCATCTGCCATGCATTTTCCCACTCACCCAGCCTATCCAAGTCACCTTGCAGACTCCTAGCATCCTCCTCACACCTAACACTACCCCCCCAGTTTAGTGTCATCCGCAAACTTGGAGATGTTGCATTCAATTCCCTCGTCCAAATCATTAATACATATTGTAAATGGCTGGGGTCCCAGCACTGAGCCTTGCGGTACCAAACTAGTCACTGCCTGCCATTCTGAAAAGGACCCGTTTACTCCTACCCTTTGCTTCCTGTCTGCCAGCCAGTTCTCTATCCACATCAATACTGAACCCCCAATACCGTGTGCTTTAAGTTTGTATACTAATCTCTTATGTGGGACCTTGTCGAAAGCCTTCTGAAAGTCTAGATATAACACATCCACTGATTCTCCCTTATCAACGCTGCTAGTTACATCCTCGAAAAATTCTATAAGATTCGTCAGACATGATTTACCTTTCGTAAATCCATGCTGACTTTGTCTAATGATTTCACCCCTTTCCAAATGCGCTGCTATCCCATCTTTAATAACTGACTCTAGCCGTTTCCCCACTACCGATGTTAGACTAACTGGTCTGTAATTCCCCGTTTTCTCTCTCTCCCTCCCTTTTTAAAAAGTGGGGTTACATTAGCTACCCTTCAATCCTCAGGAACTACTCCAGAATCTAAGGAGTTTTGAAAAATTATCACTAATGCATCCACTATTTCTGTGGCTACTTCCTTGAGTACTCTGGGATGCAGCCTATCTGGCCCTGGGGACTTATCGGCCTTTAATCCATTCAATTTACCCAACACCACTTCTTGGCTAACCTGGATTTCACTCAGTTCTTCCACCTTATTTGACCGCCGGTCCCCTGCTATTTCCGGCAGATTATTTATGTCTTCCTTAGTGAAGACAGAACCAAAGTAGTTATTCAATTGGACTGCCATGTCCTTGTTCCCCATGATCAATTCACCTGTTTCTGACTGCAAGGGACCTACATTTGTTTTAACTAATCTATTTCTCTTCATATATCTATGAAAACCTTTTCAGTCAGTTTTTATGTTCCCTGCCAGTTTTCTTTCATAATCTATTTTCCCTTTACTAATTAAGCCCTTTGTCCTCCTCTGCTGAACTCTGAATTTCTCCCAGTCCTCTGGTAGGCTGCTTTTTCTGGCTAATTTGTATGCTTCATCTTTTGTTTTTACACTATCCCTGATTTCCCTTGTTATCCATGGATGCATTACCTGCCCTGATTTATTCTTTCGCTAAACTGGGATGAACAATTGTTGTAGTTCATCCATGCAGTCTTTAAATACCTTCCATTGCACATCCACCGTCAACCCTTTAAGAATCACCTGCCAGTCTATCTTGGCCAATTCACTTCTCAGACCTTCAAAGTTACCTTTGTTCAAGTTCAGAACCCTTGTTTCTGACTTAATTACGTCACTCTCCATTCTAATGAAGAACTCAACCATATTATGGTCACTCTTGCCCAAGGGGCCACGCACAACAAGGCTGCTAACTAACCCTTCCTCATTACTCAATACCCAGTCTAGAATAGCCTGGTCTCTCGTTGGTTCCTCTACAAGTTGGTTTAGAAAACTATCCCGCATACATTCCAAGAAATCCTCTTCCTCAGCACCCCTGCCCATTTGATTCACCCAATCTATATGCAGATTGAAGTCACCCATTATAACTGTTTTACCTTTGTTGCACGCATTTCTAATTTCTTGATGATGCCATCCCCAACTCCACTACTACTGTTAGGTGGCCTGTACACAACTCCCACTAGCGTGCAAGAGGGGGTCACAGAAGAAATTTCCAAGACCAAAGAGAGATCAATGGAATCCTAGCGAACACAGAGGGAACTGGCAGGAGAATCAAGAGGACATATCTCCATTTCCCAGAATAACACATTCACACGCCTATGATCAGCAAACCTAATGGTGACTGGATGCAAGTCTGATGAAGAACCTGTATTGTCTGTACAGGTAGAAGGAAAAACCCGCACCTTCTTAGTAGACACAGGCGCATCCATGTCATCCCTTCAATCAATTTATAATCTCCCAGAATCAAAAGAGGTTCAGAACTTGTCCAGGTTTCAAGGACAAGTTTGCCAGTATCCCATCTCTGAGCCAGTCGAAGTAGTATATGGAGGAAAGGCAATCAAACACAGATTTGTGATACCCACCGAATTAGATTGCAATTTGATGGCTAGAGATTTGCTCCGTGCTTTCCAACTAAAAATATAATGCGGCGACAGAGGCACAGTAGTGACCCCCCCGGGCTCCCGTACGACAATGTTACTCCATAGTGGCCCCTGAATGGTGGTCCCTAGATCTGGATGAAGAACCCCCACTACACATTACACTGGCTTACGATAGGAGTGGGAAGGATAAAGAGCTGGAAGCCTTCTTTAAACCACATGACGGACAGGATTGGGAGGTGGAAATGTTGGCACTTGTTGAAGGGAGCTGTCGAATATACTAAAATACCAGCACAGTTATGGAAAAGAACTGCGGGAGTTGCTCCTCGCATTACCCAAAAGGTGAACTACTCGGCGTGAGCCAAAGACCTAGGAACGATGGTAGGAAAGGCAATCACTATGGCAGACCCGAATAATTACCAAAAACAAAATTTGTCTAATCAATATGTTGTTGAATTTTATCAGGCCCCAAGAACAGTTGTTACCCGCCTATGACATCATCTGGGGAGTGAGGTATGCGAGTGTGTGGACCCTCAAGTGTGGGCGGAGGACACAGCTCAGGTAGGATGCGTGAACATCAATCCCATCCAGGTAGCTCTCCAGAAAGGTTCAACACTTCCTTCAATACAACAATATCCACTAAAATTACAGGCCGTCAGCAGCATTGACAAATTAATTTGGGGTTTGCTGGAACAAGGAATGCTGGTGAAGTGCCAATCGATTTGTAATACTTGCCGTTACTCTTGCCGTTCCAAAGCCGGGAAAGGAGGGCCAATATAGACTGGTGCAAGATCTGAGAGAAGTCAACTCTGTTGTGAAACCGCTCCATGCCCTAGTGCCAACCCCTGCCCATATCCTAGCCCAAATATCAGCTGAAGCAAAAAGCTTTTTGACAGTGGACTTGCAACATGCATTCCTCTCTCTGCCTCTTCACGAAGACAGACAATATTTGTTTGCTTTCACATATAGGGGTCAACGATACACCTGGACCAGATTGCCTCAAGGGTTTATTAATTCGCCTACTTTATTTTCCAGGTGTCTGCAAGACCAATTGAGTGCTTTAAAATTCAAAATGAATTCAACATTAGTGCAGTACATCGGTAATTTATTAGTGGCCAGCAAAAATGAATCCAGTAATCGGAAAGATAACGCTCAACTACTAAACCTTCTAGCTTGTTTGGGATTTGTAGTCTCCCAGTCAAAAGTACTGATGGCCCAGGAGAAAGTAACATTTTTAGGGATTATAATTTCGGCAACCGAAAGGAGTCTCGAGTAAAGCAGACTTGAACCCATCTGCGAATTCCCAATTCCAAAAGAAGCCAAACAAATGAGGCAATGGCTTGGCATGGTCAATTATTGTAGACCTTGGATCCATAACATAGCTCTGGAAACCAAGGAGCTAACACCCTATACCAGCTAGGAGGGTGAACAAAGAAAGCACAAGAGGCCTTTGAAAACTTAAATAGATCACTGATGCAAGCTCCGGCATTGGGAAGACCATTATATGACCGACCTTTCCAGCTCTATTGCACCATTTTATCAGAATGTGCAACCTCAGTTCTGAGTCAAAAACGTGGAGATAGACATAGACCAATTACGTATTACTCCTCTAAATTAGATCCAGTTGCCAGGGGACACCCACTTTGCACTCAAATGTTAACTGTAATATATAATAGTTTACAATCAGCTGCTAACTTGACCCTCCAGCAGGAGATTGTAGTATATAGTTCACATTCGGTATCGGCATTGTCAGGGCAGCTTCAAACCCAGCACTTAACAATGGCCCACCAAAATAAGTATCAGATCTATCTTTTCAACAACCCAAAACTGCAGTTCAAATATTGTACATTGATTAACCTTTTCTTGTCTCACCCCCAGAAGAGCAATCAGAAGCAGGACATGACTGTCTATTTGTCATAGAGGAAGAAACATCTATCAGAGAGGACTTGAGGGATGCACCCATAGAGGACTCTGACATCACATTATACGTGGACGGGAGCACGTCTATTGGACCGTGGGGTGAGAGATTGTCTGGGTATGCAATTGTTAATCACAAAGTGGAAATTGTAGAAGCAGCTGCCTTTGAGTTACCTTATTCAGCGCAGCAAGCTGAATTATTTGCTTTGATTTGGGCTTGTATTATTGGCGTAAATTTTAAAGTAAATATTTACACTGATTCTCGACATGCATTTGGAGTGGTGCATGATTTTGGACAATTATGGAAAAATAAGGGATTTCTAACTTCCGCAGGAACTCAAATTTCAAATAAACACTTGGTGACAGATTTATTAAACGCCTTAATGCTACCCAGACATATTTCTGTTATGAAATGTAACGCCCATACAAAAGGACTGACTCCATTAGATATCGAGAATCGTAATGCTGATTTAGTCGCTAAGAATGTATAATGGGAACGTAAGATGGTGGTACCCAAAATGATAAGGCAGACTAAAAGCGTAACTAATGTCCCCCTCGGATGCTAACCATCCAATAAATTACAGGAGGAGGCTACTGAAGGAGATAGGGAGAGGTGGAGACAACTGGGGTGTGTACTGGATTGTATGACTGGACTATGGACCACTCCAGCAGGGCAGACCTGCGTGACAGACTCATCAGCAGTATGGGTTATAGAGTGCATGCACTATGCAACCCATTGTGGTGCAAGGGCAGTAGGGGACACTCTAATGGCTACTTGGTGGCATCCAAAATTACAAACTTTAGCTCAGAAGGTAAGCAGTAATTGCCTGGTCTGCCAGAAATACAATCCAGGGAAAGGAATAGGATGTGAAGGGGGAAAAACACCATTGCCTATGGGTCTGTTTGAGACATTGCAGATGGACTAGATCGAATTGGAAAGGTGCCAGGGTTATAAATATGTACTTGTCACAGTCGATGTATTCAGCCAGTGGATTGAAGCTTACCCAATCCTTGATAACAAAGCGGCTACTGTTGTCAAGGTGTTAATGAGAGAAATTGTCCCTAGATTCGGTATCCCCATTCGACTTAGTTCAGATAACGGTCCACACTTTATTGGGAGCCAGCAGCAATTACACTATGGTTATCGACTGCAGGCTGCTGGACTCGTAGAAAGGGCAAATCAGACCCTCAAAACTAAATTAGCCAAATTGAAGGGAGAGACTGGACTTGGATGGATTAAATTACTCCCAATAGCTCTATTTCAGATGAGTCACGCCTGCAGGGTAATCTAGACCGAGCCCAGCTGACATTGTTTATGTTAGACCCTTAAACACCCTGGAACCAGAATGCGATGAAAATAACCAACTTCCACCATATGACTGTGGAGATGACCGACTACATTTAGGCTTTGACCAGAGCCTTAAGGGACTCACATTGTAGAGTGAAAGCAGCCTATAGCGAGATGCCTTTGTTAGCAACTCCCATCTAATGACTCCAGCAGCTGTGAAAGTGGATGGAAGTGCATGGGTAGATCTCCATCGCTGTAAAAGCATCAGTGAAGGTATGGATTGCTAACTTACTTCATCCCAGGTTCTCTTCGGAACTCTATACTCTACTATGGACCAAGCACAGATGAATTAGCAACACGGATGGAGGGGATTCGAGCCCACTTTAACTCGGGAGGTAAAGACTCATCAGACGGGAATCATGAGCTACGCCCATGAAAACTTGGGAAGTTTGATGAAATTCTGGGAAAATACATCAGTATCTTTTTGTTCGGACATGTGTTAGAGTGAAGCAGTCGTTATTGTATTTTGAGTTATCAATAATGACGAGGGTTATCATAAATGATAAAACGGGGGAATGTTAATATTGACCAAATTGAAGACACTATAAAATGTAGAATTCCTGCATTTGTCAGAACTGCTTAACCTTTGTCAGTGGAAAATTACAGGCTGCGGATGGCACCGACCTGTCTTAGCTTTAGATTGATATGCAGGATGGTGAAAGATCCAGGTGTTCTCCTCATTTCCCCTTAATTGATAAAATGTATAAAAACTGCGAACAAACTTAAATGCATTGATATGATTGGATTGCTGCAAAAGAATTGTAAATAATGTAAATAATGTTGCAAGACAGTTACCCTGTTGTTTGGTGATTGGCCAAAGTGCTAAGCCCTGGCAGGATTGTTTTGAGTTCCAGGGTAAATGTTGCAATATTCAGTTAGTTAGCTTCCTTCCAGAAGCTTCTGCAAGAAACATTGTATGGGAGACTGTAATTAGTTTGGGAAACTGTCAATAATGTATTGATGTAATTAATGTGTTTGATTGGACTGTAAAGTGACCACCCCTATGTAGTTCGGCCCCTCAAAGTTCATGAACCTATATAAGGTAGCCCCCATTTTAGATTGATGTCCATCTTCTGGAGGTGTGCTTGGGACTGCGAGACCTTTTGGAGTGTGTCTGCTTGCGCGAGGCTGAAGGGCTTGGCCAGGCAGAGACAAGGATCGAACCTGCAGTGATTTCGGTATCGATTAGGGGATTGTTCAATCTAAAAATAAAGTTTAGTTGTTCCAGTGCTTGAGTCAGTATTTTTTACTGAACTAGACTAGGGGGCGTAAACTTTAGAAGAGCGTATTTACAGTAGCTCTGGCATAATGGTGTTAAATGCAGAGCTAAAATCAACAAACAAAATCCTCGCATAGGTCCCCTGGCAGTCTAGGTCCCCTGGCAGTCTAGGTGCTGGAGGATGAAATGCAGCCACAGGTTGACTGCATCATCCACAGATCTATTGGCCCGATATGCAAACTGCAGAGGGTCCAGCAGGGGGTTTGTGATATTTTTCAGTATGGCCAGCACAAGCCTTTCAAGGGTCTTCATGACAACAGAGACCAGTACGGCAGGCTTGTAGTCATTAAGACCAGTAATCCTTGCCTTTTTGGGTACAGGAACAATAGTGGAGACTTTGAAGCAGGCAGGGACAGTACAGGTTTGCAGGGACTGATTAAAAAAATTGGACCCCAATACAGAACTGATTATCTTTGGATCAATGGAAGAGGGAAGTAAACTAACTATATTCCAAGAAGCTTTTCTTAATTACGGTCTAATAACAGCAAAAAAACTTATACTCAAATTCTGGAAAAACGCAATCACGCCAACATTCAAAATGTGGATGTCAAATATGTCTGAAACGCTACATCTTGAAGAAATGAGATTTCTCCTACTAGGCAAAGTAGACCAATTCTCAAAGACTTGGTCTCCTTTTATCAACTTTTTACAAGCATATGGTGCAACACAACATAACCTTAGAAATTAAATGGTTTAGAACCGGGTGACGGATGGGCAAAAATATGAAATAGGTAGATCTCTCCTAATCTCTCTTTTCTTTACTTTCTCCTTCTATTTCAATCTTTTCAGCTTCTCATCTCTGTCCTTTATTTATTTTGCTATCTGTCTCTACTCGCTTGTCTATCTATTCCCACACTCTGTATTTATTTTTTCTCTCACTGTTCTTTTATTATTAAATCAAAAATATGAAGTTGTACAAGAATGGAAATATGTATGTATGTATTAGGTACTCAAGTACCACACTATTGTACTTACTTCTAACAAACAAACAAAAAACAACAAAAAACAACAAAAAAATGTCTGTGTGGACTAGGGCCAGTTGTTTGGCTCGGAGCACTGGAGTAGAGGGGGAAACAATGGCCGATCCTGGAGATTTCCGGCTTTTCTGCCTTCTGAAAAGCCTCTCCACCTCCTCCATTTTGGTTGCTGATGGAGAAGTGATATTGTGCAGCATGGATGGGTAATTGGGTGTGAAGTGGTGATTGGAGAGGTGTGGGTGGGAAAGGGTCCAGTCATTTCAGACTGGAGTCTTGCTTTAAGTAGGTGTGAAGTGGTGAATGGGAAGGAGTGGGCGTAGAAGGGCCCAGTCTTTGCAGACTGAGGTCAGGCTGTTGTTTCTTTTTGAGCAGTTTCTTTTATGAAATAAGAGCTCATCCCATCAGATGCTTTCGAGCTGCATCTTGAACCCTCACTTTCCATTAACTACTACTTCGATTTCACAACCGCCAACTTTGTGGCTAGTTCCAGCTGTTCTTTTTGTCTCCTCAGCTGTTCTTCTTGTCGCTGAAACTCATATTTCTTCTCCAAGGAATTGGCTTGTATTGAGAGAGTGACTGGATCAGCTTCGACTTCCATTCGAGCAGAGGCCCTTGACGCTGAACTGGCTCCAGAACCAGAGTTATGTCTTGATCTTTGTGTAGATACATTTGAGATACTATCATGTGGTGTAATCTCCTCTTCCATTTCAGCACCTTGTTGCGTAGCTCTTGTAAAGTGCGTATGGCAGGCAGTGACTAGTGGGGTACCGCAAGGCTCAGTACTGGGACCCCAGCTATTTACAATATATATTAATGATTTGGACGAGGGAATTCAATGCAACATCTCCAAGTTTGCAGATGACACCAAGCTGGGGGGGAAAGTTAGGTGTGAGGAGGATGCTTGGAGGCTGCAGGGTGATTTGGATAGGCTGAGTGAATGGGCAGATGCATGGCAGATGCAGTATAATGTGGATAAATGTGAGGTTATCCACTTTGGTGGCAAAAACATGAGGGTAGACTATTATCTGAATAGTGGTAGATTAGGAAAAGGGGAGATGCAACAAGACCTGGGTGTCATGGTACACCAGTCATTGAAAGTAGGCATGCAGGTGCAGCAGGCAGTGAAGAAAGCAAATGGTATGTTAGCATTCATAGCGAAAGGATTTGAGTATAGGAGCAGGGAGGTTCTACTGCAGTTGTACAGGGTTTTGGTGAGGCCACACCTGGATTATTGCATACAGTTTTGGTCTCCAAATCTGAGGAAAGACATCCTTGCCATAGAGGGGGTACAGAGAAGATTCACCAGACTGATTCCTGGGATGTCAGGACTTTCATATGAGGAAAGATTGGATAGACTCGGCTTGTACTCGCTGGAATTTAGAAGATTGAGGGGGGATCTTATAGAAACTTACAAAATTCTTAAGGGGTTGGACAAGCTAGATGCTGGAAGATTGTTCCCAATGTTGGGGGAGTCCAGAACAAGGGGTCACAGTCTAAGGATAAGGGAGAATTCCTTTAGGACCGAGATGAGGAAAACATTCTTTACACAGAGAGTGGTGAGTCTCTGGAATTCTCTGCCACAGAAGGTAGTTGAGGCCAGTTCATTGGCTATATTTAAGAGGGCGTTATATGTAGCACTTGTGGCTAAAGGGATCAGGGGGTATGGAGAGAAGGCAGGTACGGGATACTGAGTTGGATGATCAGCCATGATCATATTGAATGGCGGTGCAGGCTCGAAGGGCCGAATGGCCTACTCCTGCACTTATTTTTCTATGTTTCTATGTTGTGGTACGATTTCAGATAACCATTTCTCCACCTCTTCTATGAAACCATTGAAAAATTCTGTTTCTCTTGAAACCACTGATTTTGCCTTTAGTGTTCCTCCTCAGCCTCCACTGTCCTCTGTGGCAGGGAATTCCATAAATTCACAACTCTCTGGGTGAAAAAGTTTCTTCTCACCTCAGTCTTAAATGACCTCCCCTGGGATGGCAGGACTGTCATATGAGGAAAGATTGAAAAGACTAGGCTTGTATTCACTGGAGTTTAGAAGGATGAGGGGGGATCTTATAGAAACATATAAAATTATAAAAAGGACTGGACAAGCTAGATGCAGGAAAAATGTTCCCAATGTTGCTTGAGTCCAGAACCAGGGGCCACAGTCTTAGAATAAAGGGGAGGCCATTTAAGACTGAGGTGAGAAAAAACTTTTTCACCCAGAGAGTTGAGAATTTATGGAGTTCCCTGCCACAGAGGGCAGTGGAGGCCAAGTCACTGGATGGATGTAAGAGAGAGTTGGATAGAGCTCTAGGGGCTAGTGGAGTCAAGGGATATGGGGAGAAGGCAGGTGCGGGTTATTGATAGGGGACGATCAGCCATGATCACAATGAATGGCGGTGCTGGGTCGAAGGGCTGAATGGCCTCCTCCTGCAACTATTTTTTATGTTTCCATGTTTCTAATTGATTTTTTTTTAAGAAATTAAAGAAGATGTCATAGCCTCTGTACATAATGTCCTGGACGCCTGAAAGTTAAACATGGAAGAAAATCTTAATCAAAGGATTGAAGAGGTAAATGCTAAATTGAATTTGATGGAATCCAGATTTAATGCAAAGTTGGACCCCATTTCCCAGGCACTAGATCAACAACATAAAACTGTAATTGAATTAGAGGAAATTGCTGAAACAAGCTCTAAAACTACAAGAAAACTTCTCTCCGAGAACAAGCATTTATCAGATTTATTGCATAAAATAACTGAAAGGTGCATTGACCTGGAGGGACGACAGAGACGCCAGAATCTAAGAATTGTGGGCGTTCGGGAAGGCAGAGAGGAGAACCGTGACCCCATGAATTTGCTGCAGATCTAGTGAAGAAAGTTTTAAATCTGGATCAAGCACCTTTACTTGCTCGGGCACACAGAGCATTGAGATGGCATCCATGTACGGACCCCCCCCCCCTCCCCCCAATACAACTGATACTGAAGGTGCAATATGATCATGTTTTGGATGATATGATGAAGAAAATCGTTTGCAGCAGAAATCTCATATTTGAAGGAGACAAGGTCCGTATATTTCGATATCACCCTGTCGAGGTCGCCAAGGAAAGAGCACTGTTTACAGACACAAGAAGAATGCTTAAGAATATTAAAAACCTGAGATATGGACTGATGTACCCCGCAACACTGAGAATCACCTACGACACGGAGGGATATTTCTTCATCAAACACACAGATGCCCTTGAATTTTCCCAGAACATCGAGAACATTGAGAACATCGAGAGCGAGGGTGAGGATTGAATAACATTCAACACTCAACATACACCTGACGATACTGGATATTGTTACCCCACAGAGAAGAAATTGAACTTCAAATTGCTATACTTAAGGACTGTCTAGAATTTAGAATGAGAATTGAGTAGTTATCTTGCTATTGATATATAATATTTATATTTTAGTACTAATAATTACTAATTAGTACTAATCTTGATTACTAATTATTATTGATTATTGTTAACTGGATCAACTTGGAATTAGCTAAAAGCTAAATAAAAGATGAATTATAAGTGTGATTCAGGCAACTTATTAATAAATATTTAGGAGTTTTTTTCTTTGATACTTTTGACTAATCTTTGACTAATATTTTTGCTATACGAGACTAATATTTCACTTTGAGACTAATAATTATTCCACTAATGGAATATAACTATTGTTTCCCCTCCCCCATATATTGTTTTTATTGAAATTGAAACTTTTCTTTTAAGGAAAGTACCGAGCTGGTAATACTTTTTTTTTTACCAAAAGCTACGGAAGTCCTTAGATGTCTAGCCACATTAGGGTGGCTATCACTTACTGCACCAACTATAGATGTAGTTTTTTATTTCTTTTACACTTTACTAATATAATACTTTTTTACTTTTTATATTTTATATTATATTATAATTTTTATTTTGAATGGAATTATGTTTTATTTAAGGAGATATGCCCGAGAGGAAAATCTACAAATCAAAAATTCATCTATCTGATGTTCGGGTGTAAGGTAGGGTTTAATGTGCTGAACTATTTGCTCTATCATAGACTACCTTAATCATAAGATGCAAGACGTAAATATGAAAACTGGGGGTGAAGGAATTACATTCTGTAGTTGGAATGTTAAGGGAATTAATGAACCCATCAAGAGAGGTAAAGTATTAGCTCATTTAAAATCACTTAAAACAGGTATAATATTCCTCCAGGAAACACATCTTAAAAAGGAAGCATAACACAGATTGAAAGCAAAATGGATTGCTAAAACGTATCACTCTTCATTCACACATAAATCTAGAGGGGTTACAATATTAATCTGTAAAGGTATACCTTTTAAACATATATCAACTATAGAAGATATTGACGGCAGATATATTGTATTAGTAGGTGAGTTATATTCAAAAAAAGTTACTCTTCTTAATGTATATGGACCAAATTTTGATAGCCCATTGTTTTTCAAGAGAATATTCAATACTATCCCGGAATACACACAATATAACTTAATAATTGGTGGAGACTTAAATTGTACACTAGATTCTTATTTAGACAGATCATCAAAGAAAATTAAAATCTCAGTCAAGTGAATTTCTAAAATCATATATTAATACTACCAACATCAAGGATGGCTGGAGAATTATAAATCCATCCGGACGAGAATATTCATTTTATTCACCGGTGCTTAAAACTTATTCAAGGATAGACTATTTCTTAGTAGATTCTAAACTTATTCCATTCACCTACAACTCGCAATATCATAATATTATAATCTCGGACCATGCTCCACTAACGTTTATGATTAAACTAAATGGAATGGCCGAGAAACAGACACAATGGAGACTTAACCCCCAAATCTTAAATGAAAAGGTATGTCACGAATACCTTGTAAAACAGATTAATATGTTTTTCGAGGCTAATGACCATCCTGGAACTCCTGCTTCCCTTCTTTGGGAAACATTTAATGCATTTACACGAGGAGCATTAATCTCCTCCCAGGCATTTCTTAATAAAGAGAATAGGGCTAAACAACAGACATTGCAAATGGAAATAAGGCAATTAGACATAGAAAATAACATAGCAGTAACACCTTCTATGGCAAAACACAATAAAATTGCAGCTGATATATGTTAAATAAAATATACTCAGACCATGTTATAAAACTTTATCAACATACAAAACAATTAAACTTTGAATTTGGTGATAAACCACAGAAACTATGAGCACATCAACTTCGTAAACCGAACGGGGGAAAAAACAATTAATAAAATTAGATCAGACAAGGGAGAAATATTAACCCTTTCCAAAGATATTAATGACAGATTTTCACAATACTATCAAAAACTTTACTCAACTAAAGTGACAGAACAATCAACAGGAATGGAAGCATTTTTACAGAAATGTAATCTTACGGGTTTAGATTTGAAAGAGCTCGAATTACTAGGTGCTGAAATAACGGTCTGGTGGCCTAAGAACTGAATTTTATTAAAAAAATTATGATCTGATTTCCCCACGTTTACAGACATTGTATAAACACGTTTATACTCAACAGAAACTCCCAGAAACTTTAAACGAATGTACAATAATACTTATACCAACAACTGATAAGGATCTTGAAGACCCAGGCTCATATAGAGCAATAGCTCTCTTAAATACTGATCAGAAAATATTAACTAAAATCCTATCTCATAAATTGAGTGTAGTGATTAACAAATTAATACACAGGTTTTATTCCAAAACGTTACTCATTTAACAATTTGAGACAACTATTTAATATTATATACTCAAATAGAATTGCTAATGCAGAGTTAGCAATTATCTCGCTAGATGCTGAAAAAGCATTTGATCAGGTAGAATGGTCATATTTATTTTTGGTGATGGAAATTTTTCAATTGGGAGAGAAGTACTGTACATGGGTTAAACTTTTATATTCTAACCCAACAGCTAGAATATTAACAAACCAAATGTTATCAACTAAATGTAATCTTTCTAGAGGTTGTAGACAAGGATGCACGCTATCCCCATTATTATTCGCTCTTTTCCCACATATCTCTCCTATCTGTGATACATGTCAGCATCTAGAGGCGGACTTAACACATACTTTTGCAAATTGAATAAAAATCAAAATTTCTGGATTGATATTTTTAGAATAATTTCTGAAGTTGTTAACACTAAATTAGATCCCAACTGAAAACTAATAATACTTGGAATATCAGAACAAAGTCTAACACTCACAACAAGCCAAAGAAACTTTCTTGACTACAGTATAATAACTGGGAAGAAATAGTAAGATTAAATGAGAACTTACCAGTTTGAAGTTTGATCTTTATTTTATGAGGTGTTACGATGAGGGATTACGTGAAGACCCCGCCAGCACGCATGCGCGACATTCTTCAAAGCAGTGGTGTGAAATCACAGAACAAAAAACAGTCTCAATGACTGACATAGTAAGAGAAAAAAGAGAACTTTCATACCAGGTGATCTTTATAATAGAGGGTCGGGAGCGGAGGGCACGTAATCCCTCATCGTAACTCCTCATAAAATAAAGATCAAACTTCAAACTGGTAAGTTCTCGTTTAATCTTACTATTTTACTTCGGAGTCACGTGAGTGACTACGTGAAGATTTCAAAGCTCTGTGATTTCATGCCCTGGAAGCTCCATGCTCACACACCGCTAAAGCTGGGATAAGAGGATGGACGTGATTCAGACAAGACACTGGCTGAAAAACAAAACAGGTATTTATTCATACCAAACACAATATTGTGTCCCAAAAGGGTTATTTAACTGGCAGCACTTAAGATCCTCCCTGCATAATTGTCAGGGGAGGTCACGGGTTTGTTATAAAAGCGGTGGAAGGTTCTCTCATTGTTCCAACCCGCTGTGGCCAGGATGTGATCCAGTGGTACCTCCATCCTTCTAGCCGCCGAGGTGGATGCTGCCCTGGTGGAGTGAGATTTATACACATTAGTATCCACCCCCGCCGCATCCAGTACCACCCTTAACCATCTGGAAATGGTTTGCACCGTGACCCTGTGATGAGGCTTCTTGTGACTGACAAGCAAAGCTGTTTCCGTGCCCCTTAGATCTTTAGTGACTGAAATGTATCGCAGAATCAATGTAACGATACAAAGACGAGTGTCCGCTGGGTAACCCAGGAACTCCAAAGTATGTCCAGACACTCCGGGTCGATCTTGCTTCAATAGTCCCTGCACCTGGAATGTGATCTTCCCACTGGTAATTGCCATGGCATCCAGACTGAGTTTGTGCAGGGACTGGACCCGTTGCGCCGTGATCAGTGCCATTATCATGACCATTTTGTAGGT
This sequence comes from Raja brachyura, assembly GCA_963514005.1. The sequence continues at coordinate 595,216 of OY740786.1, forward strand.
TAATTTGGCCAAAGGGAGTCCCGTGTTCGGTGTCCATCCTCGCAGCATCGTCAATACCGTGCTGATGTCCCAGGTATGGCTATATCTGGGCCTGGGGGGATTAGAATTAAATATTCCCCGCATAAATTTGGATACCAGGGGATGTGACCCAATTCCCAATTGGTCACTCCCCTTGCCCAAGTAAGACGATAGGGCACTCCTGGCACAGTTAATGGCGCTGTAGCTTAAACCCTCATCGTAATGAAGGGTAGCCAGAAACTCCAGCACTTCCGTGATGGTGGCGGTTTCGTATGTAGTTTTAGTAGTCACGCAGAATCTTTCCCACTTCCTGATGTAGGTCAAGTACTGCTTCCTTGTGGACTCTCTGCAGGCTCCCGTGATAGTATCAATGGTCCTGTTGGAGAGTCCGAGTCCATGAAGTGGCCGTTTTAAAGTCTGCAAATTAACAAATCCATACGATCATGACATGGATGACTTTCTCCTGTAACAGGATGAACAAGCAGGCTTGGTCTTTTATTCACCCTGACACAGGGTTCTGTGGCCATCTTTTGTACCAGAGTGAACCATGGTTGAGTAGGCCAGTCGGGCACTACCAAGATACCCGATGCGGAGTCTTGCCTGATTTTTTGCAAGACCCGACTGATGAGGCAGAAAGGGGGGAAAGCGTAGAAAAACAAATCCCCCCAGTGTGGCGAGAAAGCATCCATCGCTACTGCCCCCGGGTCTGGCTCCCAAGCAACATACGTTGGTAGTTGGTGATTTAGCCTGGACGCGAAAAGGTCGATATCTGGTGTCCCATAACGTTCTACAATATCTGTAAACACTTTCCGATCCAACATCCATTCTATGTTGTCGTTGAATTTCCGTGATCTGGTGTCTGCCACTGTGTTTAGTTTACCTGGTAGGTAAGTTGCAGAGATCCAAATTCCTCTTTGCAGACACCAGTGCCAGATATTGTTGGCCAATTCATCACACGATATCGACTTTACACCGCCCATGTGGTTAATATAGGCTACCACCGTGGTGTTGTCAATCTGTAGTCTAACATGAACTTTGTGCATGTTAGTGCAGTATGCTTTAAGTCCGTGAAATGCTGCGAGCATTTCTGAATAGCTAATCCCTAAGTTTTTAAATAGGGTTAACTCTGGTGCACTCCATCTACCTCCACAGCTAGAGGTAGTGTTAGTAGCTCCCCACCCTTTGGCACTGGCATCCGTTTGTAAGGTGATCGAGGGATTGGCGATAGTCATGGGTTTGGAACAATTTTGGGCATTACCCATCCACCAATATAGTTCAGCTTTTGCCTTTTCTGGAATTTTCATGGGCCTATCAAAATGGCCAGCATGATTTTTGAGCGCCGTAATTTTTGCTCTTTGTAAATTTTGGTAATGTAAGGGCCCATATTGTGCTGCAGGAAATGCAGCTACTATCTTCCCAATCACCCTGGCCACCTGCCGAATGGATGGGACCTTAATGCCAAAGAGGCTCCTGCAAGCCTCTATCAGGTCTTCCACCTTGCTTGGTGGTAACGTGACAGACATTTGCACTGAGTCAATAATGAACCCCAAATATTTCATGGTGGTAGAGGGTTCCAATATTGATTTATCTGGATGTATCGTAAACCCCAGTATCTGAAAAATATGTTTCGTGGCTGTGACTGCCAAAGTAGCCATTTCCAAATTCTCCCCCACTATGAGGATGTCATCAAGATAGGCCATAACAGTATGATTCTGTTTCCTTAAATAGGCCAAAGCTGGTTTCAATATCTTGGTAAACAATCTGGGTGTTGACGATAGCCCATTAGGCAAAGCTTTATATTGCCATAATTGTCCCATCCAGATAAATTTTAAGTATTTCCTATGATCCTTGTGTATGGGTACTGAATAGTATGCATCTTTAAGGTCAACGCATGCCATGTAGTACCTATTGGCTACAAGCTGAGTAGCAGTGTCGAAGGTGTCCATTTTAAAATGAATATACTGGACAGAAATATTCAGGTCGGTCAAATCTATGATGATGCGGCACCCGCCATCTTTTTTGTTTTTAGTGAATATATTAGACACGAACTCCTGAGGTTCTTTAAAGGCCTTTTCAATTACCCCTTTTTCTATTAACCTCTGTAGTTCAGCATGCCCTGCTGCCTTATCTCTATGAGAAAGGACGAATTTCCGACTAGGCGCATGCTGTACCGGGGTAGGGAGTTCGTGAATAAATTCAATTTTGTAGCCCTGAATACTCCTGAGTATATAAGGATCAGAGGTAAAAGTGAGCCAATTCTCGAGGAACATGTGCAACCTGCCCCCTATGCAGAGTGAATTTAGGTCAGTAGTGTTCTTGGGGATCCCAGACCCACCTACCTCCATGGTTACTGCCGGTGTGGAGGTTTCTGCCCTTGCTTCCTCGGCTGGTTGTAGGTGTTCTGGGAGTGGCGCATCTTCCAAGGAGGCCGGCCTGGGCCTTGGCCTAAAAAAGACCGCTGTGCAGGTATGCCGGCCTTCGAGCTTTCACCACCGGCAGACCTGTTAGGGTAACTCTGCCCGGTGGGTGCGTAGGGGTGCGTTCTGTGTGGGTGATGAGGCTTAGTGTACCCAGGTACTTTAATAAGGCCCAAAGCCTTAGCCTCTTCGTCAAGATCTTTTACCTGTTTGGGGAGATCTTCCCCGAATAACAGGCTTGGAGGCTGCGTCTTCCCAGGCTTGCATAACCCCGCGAACTTGGGGTTAAGCGCCGGCTTTATAATGCTTTTCCTGAAATTGTTAATTTCATACTGTGTATTGCACAGTAAGGCCAAAGCATCTTGCAGCTCTTGCGGCATATCCACTCCCACTGCTGTTCTGGCTACTGCAGTAATCCCTGCAGTTAGGAGCTTCAGGATCTTCTGAAGTTTCATCTCCTGCCCCTCTACTCGAGGGGCTCATGTTTCCCCATATCGGGTTGTTCACCGCGGGCACATTTAACGATTTGCAGTTTTCTGGCGCCAAATATTTATCTGCTGTGGCATTGATGGCTTGTTCCTGAAGTTGGTTGGTGGCCATATAATCAATGCTGGCAGCCAGCTTGGGGTGGATGGGTAGGCCCTTCTGGTGGGGCATGGCATGTTTGCTCACCACATCCATATAATCTTCACACACCCCTGACGCTGCAGGTGCTTCAGCCAACTCTCCCTCTTCTGGGTCAGCCCAGTTCTGACCCTCAATGCTCCCCTGTATAGAAGGGGATACATTGGGCAGTCCTCGAAAGGAACTTGCCGTGGGCCTACTAGGGGTCCCACTGTGATCCTGCCCCTGCTGTAACAGGTCACGTTGGAGCATCTGCTCCATCATCCGCTCAATGCGGTCAAGGCGACCTCCGTCGCTACCAGCGAGCGGGGTGCCCTCGGGACCGGACTCCGCTGAGTCCGCCCCGGCCGACTTCCGGGTAGTTTTCCCCGACCGTGGCGTACCAACGGTCTCAAAGTCCGAAAAGTCGGGAGCTGCAGGTGGAACCTGAAGCTCTGGAGAAGCGGTTCTCCGCTGGCTGCTGTCCTTAGCCGCTGATTTGGCCGCCGCTCTCTTACTCTTTCTCCCTTCCATTATGGTCGACTCACTCCTTCGGTGAGACTTACCTGGCGTGAGCTTTTTAAACTCACGCTGGAGGAGCCCCGCTCCTCCCGACCGTCGCTTCCGCATGCGTACGACGATATGTCGCGCATGCGTGCTGGCGGGGTCTTCACGTAGTCACTCACGTGACTCCGAAGTAAAATTAATATTAAAATTTTGTAAAGGCCCTATAACCCCCACAATTAAAATGTGGATTATGGGAATGTCGGAGACCCTACAACTGGAAAGAATCAGATTTGTCTTAATGGACAAACAAGAATTTTTTGTTAGAATATGGTCTTCATTCATCGATTATTTGTAGATTGGTTCGGCACGGGAACCTAACTGAAACTTGAACTCAGGATTAGATGAAAAGTTATACTTTATAATCTTCCAACCTATCTCCAATGATGTATTATTAGTAAATCATTCCATTCTTTTTTTAAATCTTGACATTTGTGGGGTTTTTTCTTTCTTTCTTTCTTACTTTCTATCTATTAAAAAAAAAATAGAAGCAGAATGAATTCACAATTGATAATATTAATAATGTATGATTGATACACATGAAATGTTTTTACCATAATATGTGTTTGCTTCTAATAAAAATATATTTAAAAAAATGAAAATAAAAAGAAACTTCAGTGCCTTAAACAATATAAGGAGGGGATGCTAAGAATATGCTAGCAGGATTCGGCATATCTAACCAGTGACCTGCAAACCCGTCCAGCCCTCGTGCGGTAGGAGGCCACCTCAACTCCTTTCGCAGGAGAACAGACGGGGCACGGGAGTGGGGACACAACCGGCAACCTGATAGGCCTGGTGGGAGCCAGGCGCCAACTGACGCGGGGAACACGCGGCAGAAACAGAGAAACATAGAAATTAGGTGCAGGAGTAGGCCATTCGGCCCTTCGAGCCTGCACCGCCATTCAATATGATCATGGCTGATCATCCAACTCAGTATCCCGTACCTGCCTTCTCTCCATACCCTCTGATCCCCTTAGCCACAAAGGCCAACTCCCTCCTAAATATAGCCAATGAACTGGCCTCAACTACCCTCTGTGGCAGAGAGTTCCAGAGACCCACCACTCTCTGTGTGAAAAAAGTCCTTCTCATCTCGGTCCTAAAGGATTTCCCCCTTATCCTTAAGCTGTGACCCCTTGTCCTGGACCTCCCCAACATCGGGAACAATCTTCCTGCATCTAGCCTGTCCAACCCCTTAAGAATTTTGTAAGTTTCTATAAGATCACCTCTCAAACTCCTGAATTCTAGAGAGTATAAACCGAGTCTATTCAGTCTTTGTTCATAAGACAGTCCTGACATCCCAGGAATCAGTCTGGTGAACCTTCTCTGCACTCCCTCTATGGCAAGTAACGGCTGGTGGTGGAGTCGCTGGAACAGCTGCAGGAGCGAACACGAGAGGCGGGGCATCAGGACCTGGAGTTGCAGGACACGGTTCCTTCACTAGAAGGATATGTTGACGGTTGCGTCTGTCGATGACTCTGTCCACTTCGACCAGGTATGAACGTGGCTCCTTGGACGGGCCGTAAATGTGCCCCAGTCGTGTATGGCCCTTGTCAAGTGGTTCGAGCGGTTTGCTGGACTTGTCGAAGAAACGCTTCTGTGTGTCCCGTTTGAATTGTAGCCGCTTCTGCACGGCGGGCGGGGATCGAAGGCATGGCTGCAGCAGCTGCTGAGAGACAGGCAGGGGATCACGGGTTGGTCGAGACAGTAGTCGCTGGCTGGAGAGCCTGGGATGGGGTCCTGTGCAATGTTTCGTAGATTGAACAAGTCCAGGTATACGGCGGGTTTGGCAAGGTAAGAACGTTCCATAAGTTGTTTAGCACTGAACAGCCCATTGCAATAGCATGATGTAGCCAGTCTACAGCCACCATCAACCCCAACGGCATGTTCCAGGCACTCAATTAATGCTGATGTTTGCATGTTATCCATCAAATCTGCCTGGATAGCATGCAAAGCAATTATTTTCACTAGATCTTAGGATATATGACAATAACAAGCCAATAGCAATGCCTTCTACGCCTGCCAGTGTGAGGCCAAATGCAAATTGGAGGAATATCACCGCATCTTTTGCTGGGGCAGCTTACACAACAATATCAATATTAATTTCTCCAATTTCAAGTAACCCTTGCATCCCCTCTTTCTCTGTCCCCACGCTAGTTGCCCTGCTAGTTTCACTGTTCTGCACCTATTGTCTATTGATAATGAAAGGATATGGAGTAGGCCATTCGGCCCTTCGAGCCAGCACCCCCATTCAATGTGATTATGGCTAATCATCCCCAATCAGTACCCCGTTCCTGCCTTCTCCCCATATCCCCCGACTCTGCTATCTTTAAGAGCCCTATCTAGCTCTCTCTTGAAAGTATCCAGAGAAGCGGCCTCCACCGCCCTCTGAGGCAGAGAAATCCACAGACTCACAACTCTCTGTGTGAAAAAGTGTTTCCTCATCTCCATTCGAAATGGCTTACCCCCTTATTCTTAAACTGTGGCCCCTGGTTCTGGACTCCCCCAACATCGGGAACATGTTTCCTTCCTCTAGCGTGTCCAAACCCTTAATAATCTTATATGTTTCAATAAGATCCCCTCTCATCCTTCTATATTCCAGAGTATAAAAGCCCAGCCACTCCATTCTCTCAGCATATGACAGTCCCGCCATCCCGGGAATTAACCTTGTAAACCTACGCTGCACTCCCTCAATAGCAAGAATGTCCTTCCTCAAATTAGGGGACCAAAACTGCACACAATACTCCAGGTGTGGCCTCACTAGGGCCCTGTACAACTGTAGAAGGACCTCTTTGCTCCTATACTCAACTCATCTTGTTATAAAGGCCAACATGCCATTCGCTTTCTTCACTGCCTGCTGTATCTGCATGCTTACTTTCATTGACTGATGAACAAGGACCCCCACATCCTGTTGTACTTCCCCTTTTCCCAACTTGACGCCATTTAAATAGTAATCTGCCTTCCTGTTTTTGCTACCAAAGTGGATAACCTCACATTTATCCACATTAAACTGCATCTGCCATGCATCTGCCCACTCACCCAACCTGTCCAAGTCACCCTGCATTCTCATAGCATCCTCCTCGCAGTTCACACTGCCACCCAGCTTTGTGTCATCTGCAAATTTGCTAATGTTACTTTTAATCCCTTCATACAAATCATTGATGTATATTGTAAATAGCTGCGAGCCCAGCACCGAGCCTTGCGGTACCCCACTAGTCACTGCCTGCCATTCTGAAAGGGACCCGTTAATCCCTACTCTTTGTTTCCTGTCTGCCAACCACTTCTCTATCCATGTCAGCACTCTACCCCCAATACCATGTGCCCTAATTTTGCCCACTAATCTCCTATGTGGGACCTTATCGAATGCTTTCTGAAAGTCCAGGTCCACTACATCCACTGGCTCTCTCTTGTCCATTTTAATTCAATCAAAACATTCCAGAAGATTAGTCAAGCATGATTTCCCCTTCGTAAATCCATGCTGACTCGGACCGATCCTGTTACTGTTATCCAAATGTGCGGCTATTTCATCTTTTATAATTGACTCCAGCATCTTCCCCACCACCGATGTCAGGCTAACTGGTCTATAATTCCCTGTTTTCTCTCTCCCGCCTTTCTTAAAAAGTGGGATAACATTAGCTACCCTCCAATCCACAGGAACTGATCCTGAATCTATAGAACATTGGAAAATTATCACCAATGCATCCACGATTTCTAGAGCCACTTCCTTAGGTACCCTGGGATGCAGACCATCAGGCGCTGGGGATTTATCAGTCCCATCAGTGAACCCACCACCATTTCCTGCCTGATGTGGATTTCCTTCAGTTCCTCTGTCACCCCAGATCCTCTGGCCTCTACTATATCAGGAAGATTGTTTGTGTCCTCCTTAGTGAAGACGGATCCAAAGTACCTGTTCAACTCATCTGCCATTTCCTTGTTCCCCATAAAAAAAATGACCCTCTTCCTCCTCCAAGGCCAACAATGGAGCATTGTGGGTTCCTTGACCATCGGTGCCAGCTCCAATTTGTTCTGTACCTCTTAATACCTCTAGTTTCCTTTGCGCTGACTCTCAGTCTGAAGAAGGGTCTCGACCTGCAACGTCACCTATTCCTTTTCTCCAGAGATGCTGCCTGTCCCGCTGATTTACTCCAGCTTTCTGTGTCCACCTTTGGTGTAAACCAGCTTCTGCAGTTCCTTCCTATACTTTTCTATCCAATTATCATGGAGGCTTCATGGAAATTTGGTCGGGTAAAGGTTGGCTTGTCTGTAGAAGACATACTGTGGAATCATAGTGAAGAGGTGTTATTCTGACTGGATGCCTGTGACCAGTGATGATCC